>JAZHYW010016344.1:0-165702 GCA_037355805.1 Ixodes ricinus
TTTAGAAACCGTGACTGCAGGTAAAAACGACGATCGTCCTTTCTTCCTGCAGCCCCAGTTTCTCAAAAAGTCTCAAACAAAGCTTTCTAGTCACACTAAACGATCGTCCTTTTTGCTTGCAGTCCCGGTTTCTTGTTATATTTAATTTTCGCGCCGAAAAGCACACTAAAGTGACGTCACGTTTCTTTTTTTTTTGGAGGTGACGTCACTTCCTGTTAATTTTTTGTTTCGCCGGAAATGCTATCACGACACATAGATGGCGCTAGCGAAGCCCCATGAGCCGCCATTTTTTCGACACGTGGGCTTCTATGGAAGCTTCGCTACCATGTGTACATATACCTTGACCCCTGTGCAATAAGCAGACGATATTGCGCTCCGCACTGGTTGCTTGAAGAAGGTTGTGTACAACATTCCGGTCCATTGTGGGCTTGGCTACTACACTCTAAAAAAAACGGAGGAGAAAGGAAGCAACGGCGACTGTTCCTCGTTGTTGTGGTCAAGTTGCCCAGAGAAGGGAGGAACGGAAGTTTGGATGAGAGGAGGAGGTCCAGTTCTTCCCTGTTCAGTTGGCGCAGGGAAACCATGGACTGCCGGTCGCGATAGCGGACGGTCGTGATATGGATCGCTCCTTGCAAGCGGTGGCGGCCGCGCCCGGCCGCGGTGATAACAGGTCTTTTGCTGCTAAGGAATATCGTATGCAGTTGCCGACACTGCCCACCGGCGATGCTGCAAAGCTCAGCGTCGTTTTGCACGCTGACCTCGACGGGCGCCCGTACAAGATTGAAGACTTCAGGCAGCCGTTGCAACAGGTGGGCGTATTGTCAGACGTGGCGGGTCTGGGCGCCTACCAGATGAGCCACGTCTGGCTGCTTAAACTGAAAACTCCGGAAGCGAAGGCAAAGCTTTTGGAAGCAGGGAGCCTTCAGGTGAAAGGTTTGACGTGCCAGCTCGTCGACCCGGACCGGAGGGAGCTTCGCGTTAAGCTTCACTGGGTCTCGTTCGACGCGCCGGTGGACTCTATTCGGCGCGCCTTCGAACCATTTGGGACCGTCAAAGAAGTCGCGAGGGAAAAGTGGAAGGTGGATGGTTTCGTCGACGTTGAGTCCACGACCCTCGTTGTGAAGATCACCCTCAACGAGGGAGTCTCGCTGGAGAGCCTGCCGCACCAGCTCCGTCTCTGCGGTGGAAACGTCTTGGTCGTGGTGCCCGGGCGTGCGGCGAAATGTCTCCGGTGCCGGCGCACCGGGCATATCCGCCGCGACTGCAGGGCACCCTGGTGTGCGGAGTGCCGCGGCTTCGGTCACGAGCCCAAGGACTGCGTCAAGACGTACGCCCGTGCAGCCGGCGGCAGTACCAATGCGGAGGCCACAGAGCTTCTGATGGACGAAGAAGAGGCGGAACAGGCGGCTGCACCGGCGACGCCGACAGTGCCTCAAGGGCAGCCCGACTCGGAGGAAGCCAAGGGAGGCCCTAGCGAGACGGAGACCGCCGCATCTCAGACGGAGCCATCGCCCAAGACGGCTCCCGAAGGAACCAGTGGTGCTTCGGCGAGGGATGGAATGGCGACTCCGGAAGCACCAGTGGATGCCGTCCAAGGAAGGAAGCCCGCGGTCGCCAAGGGTGGCGACGACGACCACGTTATGGTAGTCGAAACCACTGCAGTGAAGCGCCATCTGGATGATGCGCCGTCCAGGGGTGGGGAAGGACAGCTGAGACGCCTCGAGCGTGAGTGGTGCGGGAAGGTGGGACGGTTCAAGAGCCGGCCCGCGTCTCCTGTACGCCACAAGGAGTAGCCACAGTGAGTCGTCTCGGCACGTTGCTGCCTGCTTCACATTGTAAGCTCCGTGCTCCCCGCCTGGTCTTTCTCTAGCCCTTCTTCATGTTTCAAAGACCTTTGAGAGTAGGCACTTTAAACGTGCGAGGTTTAAACGCGAGGCGTAGGCAATGCCAAGTGAGCCGTTTGTTTATTGAGAAAGACCTCGACGTTATTGCCGTGCAAGAGTCGAAGATAGAGAGCGAAGACCGGACGGAAAGCATGGCGCGGCTCTTTGAGTCACGATACGATGTGTGCGTCAGTCACGCTGTGGGAACGTCGGGGGATGCCTTTTATTTATCAGGAAGTCTCTTGGGTCTGTGACCAGAGTTGTTAGTTGCGAGTCTGGTCGCCTGGTCCTGTGCGATTTGACCATTTCAAGTAAACTGTTTCGTATTTTGTGCGTTTACGCCCCTAATAAGGCGGAAGAAAGATTAGTATTTTTTGAAAACATTTTCGAGTTCGTCCAAACCGATAGGCTCGTCATTTTGTTAGGGGATTTTAACTGCGTATGCGAGCCGCGTGACCGTTCGAACAGCACGCAGTATAGAGATACGAGTACCATTTTTCTAAGCGATATGGTCCAGAAGTGTGAATTGGAAGACGTGGGTCAGTGTGCGTCAAGTCCTACCTGCCTGTTTTTTACTCACTTCCAAGGTGCTAGTCACGCACGGTTGGATAGAGCTTATGTCTCTTTGGAACTCGTCAGGTCCTGTAAAACGTATGCAGTGGACCCAGTGTCTTTCAGCGACCACTGTCTTGTTTCTTTTACATTGGGCTCTCCAAAGGAAAAAGCCAATAATTTCAGTTGGGATCTGTGGAAATTAAATTCGAAGCTTTTACAAGACGATATTTTTGCGAGTGAGGTGCGTAAAAGTCTTGAACAACTAGATAAAGTAAAAGAAGGAAAAAGTGTCGGGGCGAAATGGGAACTGTTAAAACAAGAATTTAAGATGAGCGCCATTGAAAGATCTGGTGCCTTAAAACATGGGGAAAGAAAAGAAATTACGGAGCTAAAGGGGCTGCTACAAGACTTGCTTAACGCGGAGAGCATATCACCCGGGCTGTTTTCCGATGACATCAGTGTTTTAAAGAAACGCTTGAGGCCCTTGATACCGAACGTTATCAAGGGGCCATGGTTCGAGCACGTTTACAGCGCTTATCACGGGGGGAGTTACCCACGAAAAGAGCACTAGGGTTAGAAAAGAGATACGCTAGCAAAAATGAAATAAGCGAGATACAGTATCAAGGGTCTTTGACGAGTGAAAGACAAGTCATCGTGCGTGCTTTTGTTGAGTATTACAAAGGGATTTTCAGTTATCGTGCTTCAAAGATAGCAGAGTTCCAAACGTCCTTTATGCCGTTAATGCCGAAACTCGATGATGAAGCAAGAGAAAGGTTAGAACAACCAGTAGAGCTGTGGGAGATTGAAAAAGCGATAGATAATTTAAAGCCTGGAAAGTCGCCCGGTCCAGATGGTTTAGGGGGGATTTTTATAAAACGTTTAAAGATCAAGTTGCACCTTTATTACAACGCGTTTTCGCTGAGGCGTACGACCTTGGTTGTTTGCCTCCTTCCTTTTTGTATACGCATACGATTTTTATTCCAAAGAGCGAGGACCCCGAGCGACTCCGTTCTGTTGGAGCGTATAGACCGATAACGCTCACCAACGTTGATTATAAAATTTTCATGAAGGTATTGGCTGAACGCCTACAAATGGTTATTAACGTCATCGTCGGTTCGCACCAAACTTGCGGCATTAGAGGCCGAAGTATTGTAACAAATGTGCACGTCGCGCGCAGTATTCTAGAGTGCTGTGACGCCATGCACCGTAGGGTCGCGGTGCTACAAGTGGATTTAGAAAAAGCGTTTGACCGTGTATCGCACGAGATTCTTTTTTCGATTTTAGAACACGTTAATGTAGGGTCTCTCTTATACAACGGCATCCGTATGGCGTATAAGAACTGCGCCACCAGTCTCGTAGTGAATAAATCTGTTAGTGAGCGCATTCCCCTACTTTCTTCCGTGCGGCAGGGATGTCCGCTTTCACCGCTACTCTTCTGTGTCTTTCTGGAGCCTTTTTGTTTGAGCATCCTTCAAAGCAGTCAGATACGTGGGTTTAGACTACAGGAAACTGAGGTCCGTCTTTTGTCCTACGCGGACGATGTAGCGATTTTTTGTGTTGACCATGAAAGTGTGTGCAAGGCTGTACAGTTAACAGAGCTATTTTGTGAACAGACGTGCAGTGCAGTCAACTGGCAGAAGTGTGTTGGTTTTTGGCACGGTGACTGGCCCTCAGCACCCGCTATTTTTAGCCGTATTGTCTGGTCCGACACGCCGGCGCGTTACCTTGGAGTACCCTTGGATCAGTACCGCGTCAATGATCAGTACTGGAGGGATGAGACTGAAGTTCTGCGTGCAAAGGCTGAGAAATGGGGGGGAAAAGGTTTATCCGTTTTTGCGCGGGCAACTGTGTGCAATTTGTTTCTGGCTGCAAAAGTCTGGTATGTGTTGCAGGTTTTGTTTTGTTCACGTATTAACATTCAGCGGATCCATCGTGTTTTCGCCGTCTTTATCTGGAGCTCGGCCTGGGAACGAACCAGCCGCACAAATCTTTTTCGTAGGGTCAAAGCTGGTGGTATAGGTCTTTCACACCTGTTTATAAGACAACTGGTTAGCAGGTTTATGTTTCTTAGAGACCAGCAAGACCCTTTTTGCGTACAGTTATTCAGACGCGGCTGCGCAGTGCCCTGCCAGATTTTGTGGTGGCGACGAATGTAGACATCTGCCCTGGTTTGCGCGGATACTTGAAAGAGGTTGTTGGTGCGTATCGGTTTTTAACAGCACGTTTTTCTTTGCAGTATTTGTCCGGTGTGTCGAGTAAACGGTTGTCGAGAGACCTGATGGATGCGCTTTTCCCCATGCCTTTGTATCGTTTGTTGTACAGTGCAGGCCCAGGGCAAGATGTTTTAAAGCGCGTTAAAAGAATGCTGGTTCCCGCCTACACCAAGACGTTTTAATGCGAATAGCATTCTTTGGATACTTCACGCACTTTTCGTCTATGTATCTATCTATCTATCTATCTATCTGGCTATCTAACCTCTTACGCCGCGGGTCGATAAATGAATAAAAAAGAAAACAGAACCCATCCTTTGGGAATGATTATCTACGTTAATGCGAATAGCATCAAACGGTGCGGAGTTATGCGCGTTCGTCAGGTGGCCGGCACACTCTAGATACGCCAGCCCACTCTTGAGGCGATTCTAAATTTGTTGACACTTTCACAGCCCTGCGCACGATCTCCGCAGCCCAGCACGTGCGTTTGTGTCACTTAGGAAGGCGAGCAAAGCACGCGCCATACGCACAAACACTCAAAATGGTACCGACCAGACTTTCTGGCGTCTCAGCTATACTTCGTCTCACCCTAGCATGGACTAACCGCGAAGGCTTTGCTAGCGCGAGCGGCCAGCCTCGACTGGCTTGACTAGAGCATTTGCTGCACGAGCGCTCGTGCAGCCGCCGCAGCTTCACTCAAAGCGACTAGCTCGCGCTTTCATGCACGCGCGGCTAACAATAGTCCATACTAAGGTGAGACGAAGTATAGTCTCAACCAACGGTACTCTAAACGGTTGTTTATATCTTTACCATAGGACGCGCCTTACAGCGCTGTCACAGCTACCGGTGCGCGCGCGTTCCATGCACGAGGGCTCATTCCGCTCTCGTGAGGGTGAGCACGGCGCATCACCCTCTCCGAGCGCGGAGAGGGTGAGCTAGGGCAGTGCTAAGCCTCACGAGAGCGGAATGAGCCCTCGTGCATGGAACGGCGCGATGGTAAAGATATAAACAGGTGTTTAGAGTGCTTCGAATGACTGCCTTCATAGCTCTGTGGTTAGCGCGTCTGCCTGCTGATCAAAGGGTCAACGGTTCGAATCCCGCCGGCGCCGGTCTTTTTTATTTATTTATCGACCCGCGGCGTAAGAGGTTAGATAGCCAGATAGTATATGATAGATAGATAGATACATAGACGAAAAGTGCGTGAAGTATCCAAAGAATGCTATTCGCATTAAAAAGACCGGCGCCGGCTGGGATTCGAACCGTTGACCCTTTGATCAGCAGGCAGACGCGCTAACCACAGAGCTATGAAGGCAGTCATTCACCGCACTCTAAACATTTGTTTATATCTTTACCATAGGACGCTCTTTGCAGCGCTGTCACAGCTACCGGTGCGCGCGCGTTCCATGCACGAGGGCTAGCTCCCCTCTCCCGCGCTCACCCTCTCCCTCTAGCTCACCCTCTCCCGCGCTCGGGAGACCTCTAGCTCAGCCTCACGAGAGCGGAATGAGCCCTCGTGCATGGAACGCGCGCGCACCGGTAGCTGTGACAGCGCTGTAAGCGCGTCCTATGGTAAAGATATAAACAACCGTTTAGAGTACCGTTGGTTGAGACTATACTTCGTTTCAGCTTGGGTCCAGACGCAGGCGATGCTACAAGCGCGAGCACCTGGCTTTCAGCGTCCCTGCCAAGCACGCGCGCTCGTGCAATGCAAGCACTGTTCAGGGCCACACGCTCGCGCTCGTAGCATCGGCTGCGTCTGGACCCAAGCTGAAACGAAGTATAGCTGAGACGCCAGAAAGTCTGGTCGGTACCATTTTGAGTGTTTGTGCGTATGGCGCGTGCTTTGCTCGCCTTCCTAAGTGACACAAACGCACGTGCTGGGCTGCGGAGATCGTGCGCAGGGCTGTGAAAGTGCCAACAAATTTAGAATCGCCTCAAGAGTGGGCTGGCGTATCTAGAGTGTGCCGGCCACCTGACGAACGCGCATAACTCCGCACCGTTTGATGCTATTCGCATTAACGTAGATAATCATTCCCAAAGGATGGGTTCTGCTGATTTTTTCTTTAAGTTACACAGTGAAACACTCCCAGTTAAAGCTTGGTTATCTGAGAAAGGTATACCGGTCCCATGGTCCGATAACTGTTTTTTGTGTAAAAAGCGAGAAACGATTGAACACGTCTTCATCGACTGTTGGGACGCGGTTTTCTTTTGGGACGTCCTTCAGAGGACTCTCAAAAAGGACCTCCCAATAACGCCTCAGGGAATTAGGTTTTTACCCACAGAAAGTGCGGACGATGTGCCGTATGACACGATAATGCTCCTGGGCCTGCACAGTATATGGCGGTGCCGTATGGCTGTACGCCACGCAGATGTTGATGTACGCCCTGTTCGCAAGTATTTCGTTGAAAATATCTGTTTTCTGATTGAAGTGTACAAGGCGCAGGAACCACGACCTGATTGGTTGCCTGCTCTTGAAGGGCTAACTACCCTAAAAGACTTTTAGCATTTCTGACACCAGCCGAGCTGGCTGATGTTTTCGTTTTTATCCCTGTTGTTTTAAGTACGGAGTGATGGCGAATGTCATTGTCCTGTTCCAGGCAATAAAGAAAAAAAAGTTCAGTTGGCGCAGGGGTAGAACATCGCACTTTTGACCGAGTAGTCGAAGGTTCGATCCCTAAGAGGAGCGTTTTTTTTTTCGTTAAGTTTTTTTTTATTTTTTCATTTACCAAAACAGGCATAACAAACCCAGACCGATGGAAGGAAAATTAAAGTTCTTATTATCCACCGACGCCAGGGAAAACTACAAATATCATTGCTACAAGCTTCATCAGCGCGCTATTTGATAAACAAGATTTGGGCACCCAGCTTGGATCTAAGCCGTTTACGCAGGGGCCGAGACGACGAGGTCGGTCCTTCAGTCGTTTCTTTTGTCGCGGCGCTTTTGACATTCACAAAGAAAGAAGTTTCAACACATCCATCATAAACCGCTGAGCTTCGAAACGATGCCGACACTGGTACGTACACTGGGCGGCTGCGATCAGCTGCGATAGCGGCGAGACTTCGGGCCTCGGCCTCTTCGGCCACATTTCGTAACTCGGCTGCCTCGGCCGCCTCGACTGCCGGGCCCTGACCCTGCACTCTAAGAAAAAATGGAGGTAAAAGCGTAAAAGGTAGCAACGGCGCGTCTTCCTCCCTTCTACTGACGCGCCCCCAAGCGGACTCGAGAAAAAGGGAGGCATCTTCTTTCTGTTTCGTTTTCGAGCACGTCGCGCACGTTGTTAAATAAATGTTGTTGAGTTGATTGAGCTTCATCAGCAGCGAAGGCCACCGTTAATTCCGTCTTCTAGTACAAACGTGCAGAACATTTCGGTTGCGTTGACGTTTTTACCACTAATTTTTTTCAAACGAACAAATGAAGCCGGTAGGAACAGCGAAGTTCCGGAGCAGTGCCAGCTGCGCTCCGTACACTGGGTAAGATGGCCGTCCTTCGATTGCGGGACGTACGCGGAAGTACAGTAGCGGAACCACGCGAAACTGTATCGACGTTTTCGACGTTATGGAAATCGCAGGAACTGTGTAAAAGGCGAGGCAGGTTTTCCTGCCGGCTGCCTGGGTGCCTTCCGTGCTGAGTTCGGTTCTGTTTTCCCGTGCCGAGTGCCAACCGGCGTTCAACGTGGTTCTGTATTTCTCCATGTCAGCAACATAGCAGCAACATCGTGATGGCAGTGTTGTGCGTGGTGAACAGAAGACTGGAATTATCGCCGATGTGACCGTGTGTTCGCGTATCAATGGTGTAACAAAGATGAGATGATGTAAACTGTCGGGCATTGATGCTGCTGGTCGGGCCGTGATCGGAGGGGGCGGGGTGTCGCAGGTTGACATTCCCTTTACATTAAAGAGTTTAAGACCACCTGAGAAATTAGCAGTGCAGTCGATCGACGTGCGGATAATCATGTTGGAACGCTGGTCTGAACCGTAAGCTCCTATCGTACAGTGGCCAATGTGACTGTCGGTCCCCGAGAGCGATTGCGCTCTGGTGAAAAAGACTGAACGGTACGAAATAATGAAGGAAAGTACTATATTTACAATGAAATTTTAGCATAAAAAAAGGTAAAATCGAAAAAAAGCTACCCTTTATTTTGCTGTTTAAATATACTACGGTCCTTGGAAAAAATGCCCTCCAAGTGGCGCGCTGGGATGAGCGCTAGACGTTTTTGAGGTCGCCACGGGGTAGCTCCGTACACTTAACACCTGCCGCAAGTCGCGGCTTTGACTGCATTCAAGTTGACCGAAAAGCGATCTCTCTGCCCGTGAAGCATCACTTCCAGCTGAGTGAATATCCGCTCTACACAGATTAATTCAAGACGGCAATTGCAGCCGTGCGCGAACAGCACAAATAGAAAAACAAACACTACAATAGAAATACTTGCTAGGAAGTGCCGTGCGGGAAAACAAACCAGCCTTGGAACCGGATTGGAGCGGCTCGATTTATTGGCTTTCAAATAATATTGGCATGACCGAGCGTTTTCTTTTTAATAAGAGATTCATCCCCTGAGCCATTAAACATACTCTCAGATGTATGATATTGATGGAAAAGAAATCAACATGGTCGGAATATGTTTTATTGCTTAGGGAGTCACCGAACAATTCCGTACGTTCAAAACGACCAGTGTAAAAGACGGAAACGCAGAACTCGGGAGTAGTGATCGGGTTAGTGTGCTTTTGTATTGATGTTTGTATGTATGTGTATGCGCTCTATACATGTTCAGCTGATGCTTGTACGCGTAAAACACGTAATGTGTCTACCTGTGTGAAATAGAGGGTCCCGAAGCGTAGAACATGAATTGTAGAATTGTTGTAGAACGTGAATTCGGCGATAACTAGCGCCACCTAGCCTAACTACTTGCGATCAATCTGCTTGACCCTGCCATCTGGTGGCAAGCGATTTAATCTCCTTTTACGCTACGCGGCTACGCCATAAATTCGTGTTACCATGCTGAAACGAGCCAAGAGGCTGCTTCGGATTTGCTTTTTTGAGAGCGGCTTTTGTTGTTTGCGGGCGAATGGTTTACCACTCATTCGTGATGTGCGGTCGACGCAACGGTTGACGAAGGAATTTAGGCTCGAGGAATAGCAAAGGTAGACAAAGTGCGCGACCTGGGTGCCGGTTGTCTCCGTTTAACATCGCTGTGCTGACGATGAGACGACTGAGTGACTGCATGCTTTCGAAACGTAAGTTTCTTTACCTGCAGGGAAGCCGGCTTCGGAAATAAATACAGTTCGCGGAAAGCTCGTGTTACGTTTTTATTTGCTGCTGCTCTACTCAGTACAATAAACTTCGTGTTCTCGTTAAGCCTTATTGAGCTGGATTTGCTCGATTCGTGGCCGCCATATTGAGATGTAGGCGACGGAGGAACTTTTGCTCCCCTGCTTTAGGGACGAAAGTTTCTCCCTTTCCGTAAGAACACATGTATCAATTTCAAAGCGTTCCTCCCTTTAAGGAGGACTATACTGACCCTTTTCTCTAAGAGTGGAGAGCCAGACGGGTGGGTGCGTAAATGACCACCTCTTGAAAGAAAAGAGAAGAGTGAAAATTGTATCTGCCTTATCAGAACTATCAAAACATATTGCTGAATCTTATGCGTGCTCTTCATTATCGACAGAAACTTCAATCAAATCTGAAGAAACTAATTCGTTTAAAAATATCATAACCAAAAATAACCTTCAATATAAGGGACCACGGAAATTGTGTATGTCAGCCGTCTATAATTTTACATGAATGTATAAAGCGTTTATTTGTTGTGTGTTTTTGGTTGTGTCGAGTAGTTGTTGGTCCGAGCAGAGTGGACAGGGAGATCGTCTTTCGCTCGGTCCACAGCAGCCGTGATGAGGAATATCATGTCGGGCCGCTTGTCAGCAATTTCTGCTCTTTGTTCGGTGTCTAGGTTGAAGGTCAGCCTGTCTGGCTGAGTTCGACAAATCTGCGCGGCGGCATGTCTCTTGTCTTCCCTCCTTTCTGTCCGTGTGGGCGGCTAATAGCTGATTCACACGACGGACCGAATCGCGATTTTCGTCCGCGGACCGTGTACCACGTGACCGGCATGTCACCGATTCCTGCGATCCGCGCCTCGTCCGTGGACGCGCGGACTGATAAAGTCAGGCACCTTTTTCACTCGCGGATGTTTGGCGGGAGATTGACTTGGAAAGCATTTAGTCTGGCAACGGTACATTGTTTTTTTCTTTTTTGTTCTGTTTCTGGGGATGAAAACAAAACTGGCGCATCATTGTGTTTTGTGCGTTCGCTGGTTCATTTTGTCGCGCGTTTCTTGGTTTCACGTGTGAAAGAAACTGCAGAAACTTGTCTGGCTGACGCGACGCAGGTTCCGGTACTCCTCCGGGTCCACGTCAAGAAGCTCCCGTCAAAACTCGTCTAGCACGCCGCGATAATTCTTGCACGTCCAATCAGGATTTCACCGAGCAAGACCTGTTGCGTGAAGGGATCTTCGAACGCCCCTCCGCGAGCCCAGAACTTCGTCGCTTCTACGCGGAACCATTCTCGAGCTGGGGCTCTAAGCTGGACGCTTGGCGAAAACGACGGCGAGAAATCTGGCGGCCGCGATTGGCCAACGCCACACTTGACCTTGGCGCGGGCCAATCATAGCTGCTGAATTTCTCGCCGACTTTTCCGCCAAGTGTCCAGATTGGAGCCCTGGGACTATGCCTGTGTCACTCTCATGCCTTGGGTCAGTAAAGCTTTGGCGCTTCGCGCGAAGCCGATCACGGTGTTTTGTCTCGATCTGTACGTAACAGCGGCGTACGATTCATTATCGCGGTAGCAAACGTCGATTTCTCTCTTGAACAACGGTGCCATGGTGCGATGTTGGAGTTTCGCGGCACTGTGGGGTGGCGAACAGGTTCGGTCCGTCCTGGCTGGCGTCTGCTCGTCGTGTCCCTCGTGTGGATGCGCTTCAGAGACGGACGATCCGCGGAGATGTCGTCACGTGATCAATCCGTCCGCGGATCAGTCCGTCGTGTGAATCGGCTTTTAACAGTTTCTTTGTTTCTTGAGGCGTTACAGGTTTGTTTAAAAAGCCGTTAAAACTATACTTATGCGGTTTGTGCAGGTGAGTTTTAAGGTCAGAGGGTAATGGTATAGGGGGCTAATCGTAACGATCAGTCGGTTAATTAAGTAAAATTTGTTAATCAAAATTTAATTCGTGAAAATAGACCTTAGTTTCACTTATAAACTTGCCGAGCGTCATCGAAAGCCACTACATATTTTTTAAAGGCTATACCGGAAGTGCTGCATTTTAAGGCTTTCCGCAAAAACGCTCCAGTTGGGCGCGTTTCTATGTTTAGGTTTCTAATCGGTGCGTATCTCTGCGGTCACGGTCCTGCTCCCCAGTGGCTCAAACGTGCAACACATGTGCGCCCTACTTCCCTCAATCCTACGGGGGAGGTAAGGGGGTGGCTTGAGGAGGACCATGGTCACAAGATGCGCTCCAGTAAGAAACCGTAACGAGTAACGCGTCCAAATTGACCGTTTGTGGTGTTTTTTTCAAAACGCCGTAAAATGCTGCTTTTTTACTGAAAAAGTTTGGCAAAAACTTCCAGTGACATCCGGAGAACTTCCAGTGACATCCGGTGAAAACAGGGTAAGTTTCATCTGTTTTCATCCGAAGCCTCCGTAGTTTACCAGTCTTTGCTGGAATATTTACCGGCAGCTACTCTCGGTTAGTAGACAATCCGGCTTTGCTGGAAATTGTACCGGAAACGAGTGACTCGTTTCCCCGTTTACCGAACTTTATTGGAAGCCGACGGGAGGGGAGGGGCAAGCCGAGACGAGCCGGGGACTGGATGTGTTAATGATGGTGCCTAGAACGCATCAAGGACGAGTCCCCACGCACCCTCTTTCCCTCGCATTGGGTTTGTGGGGAAAATGTGAGGGGTCTTTTGCGGTCTCTTTTCAAGAAAACCGGCTTCTTCGTCCGTCAACGAGCAACGGCCACGAACGAAAGCTCAGTGTCGGCTTCCTGTTCCATGTGTGCGACATGTATCTTCCAAAGCAGCTGGGTGTGCCGATGAAACGGAAATATCTTTCAGTGACCTGTTCTTACGCCTCTTTGTCCGTCCGGCTTAAGAAGCACCCAGCGAGTGAAAAAGACGCCGGAGACGCCTCTGTGACGGCATCAGGGATGACACCGTGACTGTGCCCATGATTTCTCAACGGCGGCGGATGTTGGTGCGCGTTCGTGGTTTTCGCTGTGCTACTGACAGTGTGTGTGTGTCCGTGTGGTGCGCCTGTTCGGTTTTATTGGTTGAACTACCGCGTGCATCTTGGGATTTACCAAGCGGCGTTGTGAGTACCTTGGAAAATATTTTTTTGCGACAAAGAAGTCGGTTGTTCCTATTTTGTTTGATTGCTTTTGTCTACAGCTGTGCAAATTGTTTCACTGGTATCGACCCTGTGAAATAAAGACATGGAACTTTCAGAGCTGTATGGACTAACCGTTTTAAGTGTTACCGAATCGTCCATTACCTGGTAAACTTACACCACCCACGGTTCACAGGCTTCTTCCTAAATGCCTTCCATTGACGTCCGAAAAAAAAAACAGTGTAATTTCCGGTGAATTGCAACAAATCCGGCAACTTTCGGCAATTTCTGGTGAATTTAGGCAAATCCGGTGACCTCCGGTAAGTTCCGGCTTTACCGGAAGTGAAAGTAGTCCCATAATCCAGTAGAATAAATATTTTACTTGAAATGAAATTCCGGTAAGAAATCATGTGACTTCCTGTAAATTCCGGCTTTACCAGAAGTGAATAGAGTGCCATATTCTAGTAAAATAACTTTTTACTGGACATGAAATTCCGGTAAAAATTATTTTACAATAGGATTGTCTTATATCTTCCTTAAATATTTTATTGTATGATTTTTGACGATGCTCAGTAAGTTTCTAAATTGAATTGTACGTCTCTTTTCACTAACTAAAGAAATTAATTAACAAATGAAGCGTAATTAGTCGACTGATCGTTACGGTTAGCCCCCTATACTATGGCTCCCTGGCCGTATAACTCACTTGCACAAATTGTGTAAGTGTAGCTTTCGTGGCTTTTTTCCTTTTAAACAAATCCGCTAGCTTAATAAAAACACCCTGTCTATTGCTGTTTCATTGTGAATAAACTCAGCTGAGTTTGAGATTTTGTATTGCCTGGTCTTTTATTTTATTTCCTCCACGCCTCAGGGTCTAAATCATTACACTCATATAGTCAGGTTGTATTAGCGGTGTTCATGCAGATGCTATATAAAAGAATGCGTTTTCAGATATAAAAATAATGGCTGAAATGTTTAAAACATCAGCATCCACCCGTGTTCTGCTGGCACGAAAGTACAGATGCATATGACTGCATTTCGTCCGTTTTAAACCTAATGAACTTGTAACAGAAAATTCAGGAAGTTTCAGCATTTTATACCTACCTAAGGAAAAAGTACGTATTCAATGTTATAAAAAAGATATCTTTGGTGCCTGCGTTGTAGTGTTTCTGTCCTAAACGTGCAAGGCAAAGCATAAACATTGCGCTTAAGTTAGAGGTACAGATAATTCACTCTTCTACCAAATGTGTGATCTAGCCCAACGCATTCTTTATTCAGAATAGCAGCGTGCGTGTTCTTGTACTGTCACAGAAAGAGTCATAGTGATCACATTTGCTTGGGTGTAACTATTCTGATTATCACAACAGCTAGAACCACACACAAGACTATAATATTGTACTCAATGCGTAGACTTTTTAGCTTGGAATACATTCTTGGGTCGGCTCCCCTTTGACCCCCCCTCCGTCCCAACTCCAGGAGCTCCTCGGGAAAGCATGTGCGGGTCCCCTCGCCTCAGAGATCTTGGTGTTCACGATCGGACAACGTATCGAACAGAGCTAATCCGTTTATTCAATATTCCTCCTGATATACACACACAGCTACAAGGCCACTAAACAGTAGAGAAATTCTTTTTTTCAAGCACACGTAAACTGGCACACAAGAAAGATCGCAAAATATGTTTTTACTGGACAAAAGCTTTTGGATTTTTTTTTGTTTATTCAAGAGGTCACAGAACGTCAGGGTCAAACACACGAAAAAACAAGCATGATAATTAACCTTAAAATAAGCTGTTCAATCATGTAGTGTTGTAAATATAGGTATTTCCCCATATTAGAACACTACCTAAATGTAGTCGAAACTTGTGATTTTAAGCATTCGCAACCAAAACAAGAAAAGTTATTTTCAAAGACTAAAAACATTAAATAAATTGTGATTTTAAATTATTCGGCGCGAATAAAGGGACAGCGCATGCGGGAATGGTTGGCTCCAGAATAGATAGTGAAATTTGCTCCATAAATTTATAGAATTAGTTAGAATGTTGCCATTCAGAGAGAAGTGGATGTATAGTGTATTCTGAGGCGCCATTTTTATTACTTTAGCCAGTAAAGTACGGGCTCATGCTAATAACAAAAAAGAAGACTATCGTTACAGTTACTCCTACTAAAAGAGGTTGGCTGTGGTAATTCGCGGAAAACGCAGAACACGATATTCGTGCTTGCGAAAACGTGAAATATGTTGTGTGCCAACGAGCTCTCGTATGTGCTGCAGATGTTGCACCGCTTGTGCACAAATGTACCTAAACTAAATCTGGTATCTCAGGTATATCCCCGGGCACCGTACTGAGAGCGGTCGTAACAAACGACCCACATTCGATCACCCGTTCTGGGCCGCGCAGTCGCTTGTTAAGCGTTTTATTCTTTTGATGCAAAGGAAATGATTCATTTTTTTCGCGTAACTGTTAAGTGCGTCTAGGCTGTGCCTTACTAAAATTTGTTGTTTTGTGTGGGCGCACTTTCGTAGGAAGAATTCACGCGTATGTCTCCGCAAAGTAGTTCAAGCGCTCAAGTTCTTGTTCATAGTTTTTTTTTCTCCGTAATCATATGCTTTTTTTGTGCCGTTTTACAGATCCTTAAGCTGTGTGGACCCGGAACAATTATTGTTTCAGTGACTTAAAATAAACCCCATTCATATATTGAACCAAATCAAATGCCTGACATGGCTTTAGTGTAGGGATTTAGACAAAGCCGAAATGTGGCATTGAAAGTAAATTAAGAGAAAAAATCGATGTTACAAAAATAGTAAAGCAAAGGAGAGCGGTGTTTGTATTATCTTTCTCTATAAGCATGCACATCACATGAAAATCTTGCAATACATTTTGTCATGGAGGATATCGATGCTGGACCGGTTCGCGAATAGCTTGCTGCGTCCGTGAGGCAGGTTCTGGTGATGTGAAAAATACAGCCTTGTATTCCTGATTAGGTATCCCAACAAAGTGGTATAGATTTAAAACCACTTTACCCATGTTACGTTCATCGTTTATCCGTTCACATGACGTTGTTGTTGTTTCGTTTTGTTCTTTCAAAAGCTTACTGAGCTGCAGTTATCGAAAAAATTTTTGCTGATGTAAAAGTACGACATTAAAACGAAGTCGGTGAAATTCGGAATTTACTTCGTTACATTGAAATTTCGCTACATAGAAATTCGGGGCAAACGCTAAAGAAAGTTTCCACAAATGTTCCTCGGGTGCACAAAACTCACCGAGGACACCTTTATTTCGGTTCCAAGTAGTTCGTCGCCCTTTTCTGGGCCACTCTTGACATTATTATTCGCATCACACTACATTAAATTAGCATAGCCAGTTGACCTGCATCGCGTCTTCGTCTTGCTGTGCTCGTGGACCACCTCAAGATATCGATCACATCCACCACTTCACGGTTACTGGGCATATCGCAGGTGTCTTGCTCATCAGGCTCGCTGTCGTCCCCGTCTTGCGAGTTGCCACGAACATCGCTAGCTATCGCCTTGTCGGCCACCTCCTCCGTCGCAATGACAGCAGAGTCGACCTATAGAAATTGTCGTCGAGGTCGACGTTGTCTGGGACGGCTCCGTCGCCTTGAAGGCCCCATCAACCAGGACAACGAGAAACGCATGCTTTTAGTTAGGCCTCGAAACGAACTACGCAGCGCAAATGAAGCCGACGGACGAAACGGCGGCAGGTCTAGTGTCCTCTAGTGGCCGTTCTGTACACCACACTCGGCCTGCTTCACCCTTTGCGCTTTTTCGGTGGCCCGTTTAAGCACGTGTGCTTCCCAAAATCTCCTTTGGGACCCAAAAGTTTGTGCTGAATTGTCCATGGAACTTCGTTACATTGACGTAAAAATACATGGCGTGCATACACTTGCGATTAGAAAAAGTTATGCACTTCGTTACATCGAGGGTTTCGTTACGCAGAAGTTCGTTGCATAGAGGTTTGACTGTATATGAAGGCCGTGGCGTGGTACACTAAGACGTGGTACATTGGACATAGCCTCTCCCTTTGTCCTTTCCATTTTTTTTTCGTGTTCTACTGATAAGATCTTTGTAGAAAAAATTAAAAGCAGATAGCTTGCTTCTTCGCTATGCAACCACCATTAAATCAAGGCGTTCTGTGTATTTTTCTTACCTAAGCCGTCTCGTCCACATATTTTTAACTGGGACGAACACTAACATAATAACCATAGGAAATCAAACCTGCTGCGAAACAACGCTCCCCATGAATCGGCCGCGACCTGGCATTTACAGCCCGAATAATGCCGTAGACACCAACAGGGGCGCCATCAACTTCAGGTTTTAAGAACGTTGAACATTTTGATAAGCCCACCATCGACTGGTTTTCTCGAAGACTCCTTTTGAAAACTTGACCGCTTTTGGCAGCTGTCGAATCCCTGCACAACGGTGGACTAAAACCGCAACGTCACGGCACACTTTATGCTTTTGTTTGGATTGGAGGCAGAACACACCCATAGAAAAAGATGATGAGCGCGGTGACGTTGCACTTTTGACGCTGTTTTATTGGTTCGTCGGCGCCTAGCAATGGCCGCGATTAGACGTTCGGTATCTTCTGGAACAGGGTGTAAGATAGACAGGTGGGGGAAAGGAGAGCCGAATGAGCGACTGGATTGTGTACCCCCGGGTTTCTTTTTTCTGTGGCGCCATCTATGTGGAGCATCGCGAACTCTCACTCCGGGTGGGCGACCGGTGGCGACCGGCTAAACTGACGGAGATTTTTTTCTTCTCGCCGCAGCGCCATCTGTTGCAAATCGGGGGTACCCGCAAGCAGACGAGTCCACAATCCGGTCACGGCGCTGCGGTAAGCCTCTATGGGCCGCTTCCCCCCTGTCTATCTTACAACCTGTTCTGGAATGACTTGCACAATCCACGATCTCTGTTGTTCCTCCAATGTGCAATGGTTCCTACCTTCTAATTATAATCGGCGCGTGTCTCTTGAAAGGGGCTCTAGGGGTCTATGAAGAGCACGTGGTGACCGTCTCCTGGCTTGAAAAGCTGCTGAACAGGGTTGCCAGGTTGGGCTATAAATACCGAATTGGGCTACATATTTTTCTAGTTGGCGGAGAAATCTGGTGGTTGGCTATTTGGCTATAATCGGGCTATTTTACACCCGGGAGATTCAAGTAATTTCAGAGCCCTTGGTTTCAAAGCCTTAAAGGGGCCCTGCAATCATATTTAAGCATCCACCTTTTTTGCGGTTTCCACGTCTCTTGGGGTTCGGGCAAGCCAGCAGGCACGGAGAGAGTGACAAAATATCAGTGCATCATATTTTAACCGGACGACGCGGAAACCTCCTCCACCTACGAGGGTGACCCGCGTTGCCGAAAGCGCGCGACATGTGACGTCTTAGGTCCTGGCCTTACTACTAACCAGAGCCGCTAAAAGCTTCTTTTTTTTAGTCGAGATACAAAATATAAGTGTTGCGAACCGTTTCAATTATGTATGAAAGTAGTTTTTCTTCCGTATTTTAGATCACGAAAAGAAACAAATGCAGTTTATAAAGTATGGAAACAAGAAATGACCCGTCGACATACCCGCCACCAAGCGGTGGAAAAAAACGGCGCATGCCAGAAAGGGCTAGTGGGATGAGACACCGACTAACAGCGATCGCAGAAAAGACCCCGGGTGTACGCGACGGCGCTGCGGTCGTATACCGGCTCGAGGATCAGACCTGTTCCGAACGTTCCAAAGGCCTTCGGCGCTGGCCCTGCTGGCGATTTGGCCAATTGGCGGTATGGCAGCGCGAAGTGGCTCCCGTTCTGAACTGATATTTACCCCGTGTTTGCTGTCGTTTGTGGCCAATGAAGTATTATGACGAAATAGTCTATAATCGCGAAGCAAATGCAATGCAAGCCGCCCTGGCCGCCCGCTTCATACAGCCTATTCAACACATGATTTAGTGGCGCCCTCTCGAGCCGTCGACACGGAATGCTGCAGACCGTGCCAGCGCTCGAATGGTTCACTAACTCTCCTCTAGTTCACGGCCACTCAAGCCAGGACCTACGACGTCATGGAAGCAGGTTATTTTTGCTTGTTTTTGTAATTCTAATTTGCCTATAACTTTTAAAATAAAGCGATATTTGAGAATAGAATGGTTTCATTAAGTTACTACGTTCAGTGCGCTCAGGTTCGGTGCAAATTAAAAACCAGTTAAAAAGTTGTTGCAGGGCCCCTTTAAACATGGTGTTTTTGAGCCACGTAGGACACAGGAATCAACTCCAGAGAATAGGAGAGAAAAAATATACAAATCACAGGCTTGAAAATACAATAAGTGGGCCTTCATTGGTGTTGATCCCAGAGGCGCGAACTTCTTTCTTTTTTCTTTTTTCTGATGCACTTCGTTAAGGTTTTTGGGCTCGATTTAATACTACAGTCAGGGGCGGATGCAGCTGTTTCTAGTGGTGGGGATTCAGCGATGTTTCAGAAACCTTGCCCCCCCCCCCCCTTTTTTTTTCCTGCCCTAGAATTTTCCACATTCGGAATTCAAGGGCGGGGTGGGTCAGGATATCTCATACCCCCTCTGAATGTGCCACTGAGAGCAGTAATATACCAGTGTTCCACCATTGGTTTTGGAAACTGGTAATGTTTGTTCTTCTCTTGTAAATGCATGTATTATGTCATCAGCGTTTCAAAGGGATGTTTGAAATACCTTGAATGAAGTTTTATGTTTTGGGCTTTTTGGGCGATTTTTGGAGCCCGACATTTGGCAATTTTTGTGCTATATGTCACAAATATTTGGCGGCTTAACCTGGGAGTACCTGGCAACCCTGCTGCTGAATAATTTAAAACAGACGTCTCTACGTGTGATGAACCTGTGAGCCTTGACTCCTGGAGTTTTTGTGTGCTCCATAAAAGTCGTCGTCGAAGTAGTTTCAAACGTTACTGAAACTGCTTGTAACCACTTGCTATCCAAGACGTTGGTCATCGGCGTAAGTTGTTTGATTTCACCACCGGTAACAGAGGAAATTTGGTACAATATCAGTATTTTTCACCGAGATACAACGGCTTGCGCTGATCTGAAAATTCCGGAAATGTCTAGATGAATCGTTCCGCGAACGCTTTGACCGTGGCCTTCAATGATTCAATGTCCAGCGGCACTAGTTCACGGAACATAGCCATTTCACTTTACAGGCGTTTGTAAAACATGTTTTGCAAGGTAAGCAGCATTAATGAACGCGGTGCGAAAACTCACGTAATGTTCAAAATGGATACAGAGCTGCAAACAGACGTAATCTACGACAACGCACCACTGTCGGGGGTAGGGGGGGGGGGCTCCGGGAGGTCAGTGAAACAAGCAGCTACGACCTGTCCGTACGAACATGAGACTTGTGACAACTAACAATACAAGGAACATGTATACAGGGAACGTGCAAAGCGAAGACAAGATTACCCAGCCCAAAGACCATAATGTGGTCTTTGGAATCTCAAAACGACTTCCCTCGCAATATGCTGTGGGAATGTCTGCGACGACACGCCCATCATGGTAACAATTCACGCTAACGGGGTACCACTACAGATGAAACGAAAATAAAAAAATTACGGTGTCAAAATGTTTTACTTCTTTTTACAAACGCTTGCGAGCTTCTTTTTTTTTCTTGGCTTGTGCTTTGAAGACGCAACGTCTCTGTTACGCCCGTACACGAGGAAAGACTTCAAGCCTGCTACGCTGCATCACGACACCGTCGCCCAAAATTTGCAAGCAGATTATGTTACCAGTTTACGTTGTGCCAAAGGATGGGCAAGCACGTTTAGAACGACTGTTGTTTCAACACATCCAGCTTGATTGGGACCGCATTCAAGAAATGTTCGCCGTGATCCGCTGCTCCCTGGCTTCAGAGAACTCACTCAAACACGACAAACCCTACGCAAACTTGCGGCATCTCTACAGCCGCAAGCTCGGAAAAATACATGGTGAACAACCCTTTAGTGGAGTCAAAAATGAAAAAAAAGAAATGTAGGTTTTCAAAAAGGAGAAGGGTACCATTTGCGGTACGAGCGACAGTAGAAGGCGAACTTCTACAGCTCCAAGAACTAGGCATATCTTTCGCAGTTGCCAGCGTCAGATTTGCGGCGCCAATTTGCGAGTAATGAAGCGTGACGGTTTATTAGCCTATCCGAAGACTACAAAGTCATGCTAGGACTCATAGAGTAGACAGTGAGCATTATTGGAGACTTGGGACACGACAGTAGCCCCACGGTGCGGCTCGAAGCATTCGCATTCAACAAGGCCGGACTCGCATTTGCATCCCATGTTGAATTAAACTTTTGTTTCAAATAAATGTCAAGTTACCCGAGCACAGCGCAGTACAAAAAGTTAGGGGCCACACTCGGCAGTAACTCTTTTTACACGATACCTAAAGATTGAGAACATAAATGCCCTCCATGCGCCGGCGTAAACAACTGCGTTCACCTCAATCCCGGTATTTCTAGTCGATCCGTCGGGGAGCGAAGAGCATATCTGATAATACGAGCATTTAAAAGTTCTCACCCAGTCTTTATCAGTTACTGGCACGGCTCAATGTCGTCCCGTAATGATTTACGGACCATCCAGCACAGAAACACTCCGTAAAGGCATATTCCAGCGCAGATAAAGAAGCAACATGATTTTTTTCAAGGCAAAGCTTTAATGAGCTAGTATCGCAAAAAGGCAGCGTCAGTGGGAGGGGAAACTTCAAGGATTGGTCGATAGGCTCGTGACGTCACAGCCACGTGACCTGGCATGGGAATTTCAAACAACCCACGGCGCTAACGTGAAACGTTACCTCAGGTGAGGAATGAATGTGAATAAAACATGACATGTCATGCGAATTAAAGGTCGCCGCATGCCTCAGGTTATTTAGCTTTACAAAGTCATTAATTTGCCTTAAAGAAAACATTTGCAGAATTTTAGGTGGAGACTGAATTCGAAACCGCGACCCTTCGGTCAAAAACCAGGCACGCTACCGGCTATCTTTGTCTCATCCGACGATGGACTAAAGGCCAAAGCCACGGGCCGCCAGGTCCAATCATGTTCCACACTATACAATGACACACTTAACATTGATTAGGGGTGGAAGAACAATGCTAGAATCCAAAAGTGCCGCATCATTTCTATAGCTTCGACGCTGCAAAGAGCCTATAAGTCGTGGCTTTCTTTGCCGATGCAAAATTGTTGAGTCACTCAGTGCTCTTCGATTCGAGCCACTCTCCACCCGTCCCTTCGTCAGTGACCCGTGACGACGGGCACCGATACGTGCATCGAAGCGAAATACCGCACAATTTCTTAGTGGCTCGTGATTGGATCTCGCGGTCCGTAGCTTTTGCCTTTAGTCCATCGTAGGGTGAGACGAAGTATAGGCCACGCCGACACTTTTTTATAAAATGTATTGCCTGTTCGGACAAATGAACACGAGCCGTCACAATGGTAAAATCACATGCTCGAGGAATGGTACGCCTGCATGAGGTTTAAAATCTTTCAGGTTCTCAAGAACTTTCAAGCTCGATACCAATTCAAGCGGGTACTGTAGCGTTGCATATACTGGATTCAGCGCGCGGACAGTTTTAATAAAGTACATTCGTACAGGGTGGGCGTTCAAATCAGCATGCCGTACTGCCCTTCTGCATCTTCATGTTGCATGGAGGCCCAACGAGCATAGCTGCGTCAACAGAAAATTTATCGCCTTTTCCAACGGGGAGACACCTAATGTTAGGGTATTAAACCGAAATCTTTTTTGATCGTGCTCTGGGGAACGTTCCAAAACAACTGGGAGTCCGAGTGATCTAAAAAGACATGTTCTAAAAGTTTCAGGTTATTTGCAAAGAAGACAATCAGTACACCATGGGACAAAATCTTTATCTGCTCAAGCCAAGTTTTTAAGGTTAGAGTGTTCGTGTGTAACTTAAGGGGAAAATGAATTATTTTAACTATACATAAAACATACTGCCCTGTGCCTGCTTTAAGCCTAGAACGGTACACCGGGAGTCGGAATACAGTATCGATGATGACCCGTGTTAATCGCCTATTCGGGACACCCGCCAAATATTACAACAAAAAAAACGAATAGCGCGGGCAAATACGACACTCATTAACCACTTCACAAAGAAAAGAGCTAATTCTTCGTTGTTCATTAAAACAAGAGGAAACGACAAAAACAATTACACGAGTACACTTAAGACTGCTTACCTGTAGGAAGGCGAAAGCGTTATAGTCCCGCGGTAGAAATGTTTTCCGAGGAATGTTTCTACACATATTAAAGTTTAGGACGACGTATAAGACTACAACAAAGACGATTTCTTTGAGATCGACGCCAAGTACAGCATGCTAGGACGCCCTCTAGGACGACGTTAAGGACGACTTCTCGGACGGCCTCAAGGACGACATCAAAGACGACTTCTAGCATGAACTTTGGGAATACCTTAAGGACGACGTCGAGAACGACGCCTAGAGGGAGACGTATGGGACGACCTTTAGAACGAACTTAAGAACGACGTTTAGGACGTCATCTACGACGACCTCTAGTATGATGTCAAGAAAGACATCTAGGACGACTTCTAGGGCGACCTTACGGACGACGTCTAGGACGACGTCGAGAACAACGCCAAGAGATGGACATTTCAATAGGCTGTCGCGTATTTGCGTGGGTGGCCACATTTGCCCGCGGAAGCCGCCGTAGATGTAGACGCTGCTGCCGATGTCGAGGACGAAGATGTAGACACGGTCGTCTCGCAGTCCATCGCACGAAGCACAAAATGAGCACAGATGGAGTCCGAAGCGCACCTTTTGCACACATCGCTCCGGTGGTGACCTCATGGTGATGACGTATGGTGACGCTTGATGAACCACGCTGATGACACTTATGACATATTTTTGGGCCATCTTTCGGGCAGAAGACGTTACTTGTTTTGTCAAGTAATGTTGCAAGTGAGGTCGTCCTAGAGGCCTAGGATGACTCCCAGGAGGACTGCAAGGAGGACGCCAAGGTAATGTGACAAGTAGGGTCGCCTATTGAGTGGCGCGTGCCGCACAATCGCATTTTATGGCCATTTTTTCCCTATTTTCGCCTAATGGGACAAGTAAGGTTAAAAAGAGAGTTCATCTGACAGTCTGGTTTGTCTCATAGACAGAAGAAATCAGTTAGTTTCTTCTCTAAGAAACATAAATCGCGACACGACTCGTTTAACAAATACATGAGATAATGACAGCCCTCACTTATTGACAAGACGGAACAAATTATCGCGACATAGCCTTTCACATTAAGAGCGCCAGATAAACACAGCGCAAACTCGACGCAACTTCTGTGCTTGCTCGGCTTGGGAAACGAGCGAGGGTTTACATGTTTAGCTATCGCGTTCCACTCTTAAAGGTGAAGCTTAAGCGTCCTCCTGCATCCGTCCTGGCTTCCGTTGCTGCTAAAAACTGCGGAACACACGATTCAGCCCGATATCCGAGCAACTCCTGCGGATCGGATGGCACGAAAACACATACAGAGCAACGCTCAGCGCGGGTAGGTCTCCGAATTCCAAGGTGCCAAACCTTCACTCCCTAGCGATGTCGTTAAATACGGCCGAGGGAAGGCACAGAAGCGGCCAAAACCTTGCGGGCGCATAGAAGAGGTACGAGGGGGCGCTTTATTGGAGAATTTTTGAATAGGGAGCCCCAACGTTTGGGTGCTCCTAAAAGTCGGTAGACAGAAACGCAACAAGGTTGACGCCACCGGCTTTTAAAGTAGGGGTTTCGCAACGCAGCATTGCGCGCTGGCGTTTGCCGCTTTAGCACAATTGCCGCTAACAATTGTAATATTTAAAAAAAATAAAAAATAAAAATATTAGGAAACATTTTACGCACGCTCGTAACTAAAATTAAGCTGGGTTGATTTAAAATTTTAATTAAACCGGGCTTAAACAAAAGACAATATAAAATCAGTATAAATATTGTTAGCTGTTTTTAGTCAAAACAATCCGATACGTAGAGCTTTAATTTGGAACTCGTTCTCGGGTTGTTCTTGGCGTTCGTGTGCCGCGCTGACCTTTTGTTCCCGAAGATTTAAGCCTTCATTTATGCCGGAACTGAGATGAATGCGGGCGAGCACGCTCTGCGAGCAGCTGCTTTATTTATATCTGAGCTGGATTGACTTGGAAGCCTTGGAAGACTTGTTTTTAACGTACTGGTAACGTGCCACAAACGCTCGGCCAATTGAGCCAACAAAATCCACCAGGAGCCTCCTTGTGCTACTGATCGTAATTGTAGTAGGCTGGATTGCGGATCGGGAGCCCGTCAGTGGCACCACCGACGGCCATTGCTTGACACTAGGCACTACAGGCAAGTCTCCCGGAAGAAACACAAAAAGGTTGGAATATCGAAGCTTCCATACCCAGAAATGTGTGCCAATGCATGATTACGCCATCTCTTAGCGGGTTACGACAGTGCTCCCATAGAAGCCCATGTATTCTATATGTCAATATGTACATAACTTTGAAATGTTACGCTTTAAACAATTTGCCATGCTAATACTCCATTCAGTCATATAGTAATATTCTTGTACCAAAACTCTAATATGATGATGTGTAAACTGCAGTTCCTCAGTCGAATTAACTTTTTAATGTATAGCAGCCACGGATAGTATCCAAGATAATCGAAGCCTACAGTTCATTCTTGAGTGTAAACAACTTGTTATGATTGTATAAATTAAATAGAATTCCTCCCCTTTTTGCCAAACTCTGTAATGTCTAACGTATGTAATACATCTGTAGAATATGATATTTCGGATGCACCTCGCACACATTTTTGAGAAACAGCGATGTTCAAACGAGTACAATTTAGAAATACAGCAAAAGACAAGATTTGCCATTCGACTGCTGTAATCCAGAAGGATCCATATTATACTGGGTTCTTTTTTTGTTTTTTCTCAATATTGTAAGGCGAAAGCTTAATATATCTATTACGGGAAAAGGCGGCGTCGGCGTTGTGCCCCAAAGATGGCCATAAAAATACGTCATCAAGCACGCGCCGCTCAAGGTCAAAGCGGACTCACCTCAGAAATAAAACACAAATAAAAGCACAGCCACGCAGATGCTTGGTCACGAAAGCCGGGGGCACCGCGCCTGCGCAATGAGGGAGCGTGATCTCACCGCCGAAGCCCCATGTGCAAAAGGAAGGCGTGGCGCGCTGCCTCCGGTGCTTCAGTTGC
This sequence comes from Ixodes ricinus, assembly GCA_037355805.1. Lineage (NCBI taxonomy): Eukaryota > Metazoa > Arthropoda > Arachnida > Ixodida > Ixodidae > Ixodes > Ixodes ricinus. The sequence continues at coordinate 26,234 of JAZHYW010016344.1, forward strand.
GCTTCGGACTTCATCTGTGCTCGTTGTGCGCTTCGTGCGATGGATTGTGAGGCGACCGCGTCTACATCTACGGCCTCGACATCGGCAGGAGCGTCTACACTACGGCGGCACACCAAATACAATATACGGCAGAAAGAGCTTTAATACGTGCAGAAACATTACTCGAAAACATTCCACCCGCGGAACTATAAATTATCCTTGTTCCTACACGTAAGCGGTCATAGGTGTCTTTGAGGCATGTGTTTAAAAGGCAACTGCAACAACAAAACAAAAAACAAAAAAGTCTTTTTTTTTACAGTTGTTTGGGGATAAGCATGTCACAAAACAAATCATCCGCGAAATTTTTTTTTTTTCAGAAATATTCACGTTACAGGGCGTAATTTTGAGGGAGTCACAACCTGTCCACATTTGAAACTCCCGCTCTTTCGCTCAGGGCGGAGAAGTACGCCTTGCCCCTCGCTCTTGGATCTGCTCTTGGATTGACTTGGCTGCGGAGTTGAACGACATACGCAGCGTTTCGACTTCCGGTGCGTCTTGGCGAAGATACGCCGCGGAGGACGGCTGCCAGCAATGAAGATGGCGCACCGACTGGGCTTCCAGAGCCTTCGGCGCGCTTGGACAACACCCACTGGTAATTGAACTCCAGCTGTTCTTCGTTAGGTGGGACAAGAGACTACGCCGCTGCTGCCGTCTCGCGCGAGACGCCGCATGCTTCGACGAATTGGCCATTGAATGGCTCGGGAGAACTGCCTCGATTTGTCAAGACAGAAAGAAAAAGTATGTGCATTGTTGCTATTGGCTCTTGCGATATTACATGCAACCAGGTGCCGCTGCGGCCACTTCCAGCTAATGTCGACGGCCCGCGAGTGCGTCTGCTGCCTGGAGGTTCCGGAGGTCGCCTCCAAGGCTGGTAGCCGCTGCATCACGGATCACGCCGACTTTTCCGGTGGCATCCTAAACCCAGTCGTGTTCCAGATTGCCTACCGGATGAGGGCGATGGAGCTAAACGACATGAAGCTTGTGTGAAACTTCTTTTATTGACAAAAATAGAATCGTCGGCTTCACTGAAAGAGAGCAATCAGCTGATTCTTGTTCTTGCTTATCCTTTGGAAACTGAAGACTGATTGGACGATTATATTGATTAAGCCATTGAGAACTTTGCTCAAGGAAAGAGTGTGGCAAGTTTGAGACACGTGGTTTAAATATTTAGTTACCAACTAAACTAGAATCGCATAGGAATTTCGCCTTTTTCTTGGGGTCAGCTGTTTTGTAACACCCTTGCTGCGCAGGTGCTCATTTTATGCACGCATGTACCTGGCCACTACCGTAACTTGACAAGAATATTGTTATATCAAACAAAGGTGGCATAGGGATAAAAGGTGAAAATTTCACTGGGCACCGTAACTCAATGGGAAAATATTTCGGACGTCGCAGGTTCTTGAGAGAATACCACTTGTAATGGGAGGCTGACACCTTACAGGTAGCAAGGGACCAGTACACTACACATTCTATTCAAACCACTTTACGTAAAATAGTTCGGTGGCCAAGAAAAAAAATTGTCGGCCAACGCAGGATTCGGACGTCCGAAGGCTTCTGCGGACAACCGTTGCGTAATAACTTGACTGTGCCAGGTGTTTTACGTAACAGCTGTGTCTCAGTCGCGGACGTTCGGTACACCCGGTGCGAATCTCGAAGGCCCCCGGAGAGAAATGACGAGAACATACACCTGGGGCCCTAAACTAGTCAAACACAAAGTTGGAGCGGAAAGTTTGCGGAGCGTGCCGATTGGACGCCGGCGACAAAAGTGCGAAGTTATTGTCGTGATAGTCCAACCAGTGCTTTCAGTGAACTTTGGCCTCAACTTTGTGTTTGACCAGTTTAAAGCCCCTGGACACGTTTGTCGCTACACGAACGCCCGATTACCTCCAGCCAAGTAGCATTCAGCTTGTCCTCTTTCGGTGCGACATGGGTGCTGGAAAAGTTACAGTCGTGATCACTTTTCTGGCAGCACTTTACAGAGCAACGGCGCCGCTTTACGGGAACTGATATCTCCAAAAAGTCAACATTTGTACGCGCAAGCAAAATCTTCAAAATATTCTCGCTAATTATTAATTTTATGTGATTATAACGATGATTTATAATGTAAGGAATGGGAACACTGCAGTGAATAAATGATTTACAAGAGGATGATTGTTTTTGTGAACTTAACACTAAGATGTCATAAATAAGCAACAACCTAAAAAAAATCGAGAAAAGAGCTGTATTGAGTTATTCGACTGATATATACTATTCGAAGAGGGCTGAAGCCCAATATTTTGCAATAGCACCAGCTTGTAGTTGGCGGCCTTAAAGGGATGCTGAACCGGGTTTGGATATCATAAAACAAAGCAGTTGCGGTAGGCAGGTCGCTACAAACCACCATAACCATCACTCATACCGCGATATTTCAAACGGATGGCCGTATATTCGGAAATGAAGGAAGCGATTGAACGAGGCAGACGAGGCCTGTCACGTTCCGATTCTCATTCCCTCTCCCTTCGCTTCGTCCTCTCGAGGAGGTGAACCAACACCTCCTAGAAGAGAAGGCCGTAGCGCTGCGAGTGGTTACGTCACAATGTCGGAGAAGGAAGTCCATAGCGCAACTACGTGAAAAAATTTCTGGCATCGACGTGAAAAAAACGTTTTTTGTCGAGCCGCGCGGGGTGTTTGTGAGTGTTTATCCGACATTAATATATGTTTTAAAAGCGCTGTATTGTACAATTTATTATATATGTAATATACACATATTATACAACGCGCTACCAAGCTGGAAAGTACCAATTATATATTTATGATTATCCCTGTAACCGGGGGACTACGTGCCATCCCGTAGATCCCCACACTTTTTGAATGAACCGGTCCGCTGCGACGTTTTCTTCCCTCGTACGGGCTCCGATTTTGGTAAATTTACGTTGTGTGTGAGCTGCTGGCTCTCTAAAATGGAAAGCTGATACTTTCAGAAGGGAAGGAAAACGAGAAAAATGCAGTCATCGCCGCAGGGAGCGCGCGCGAGCAAGAGATGGGTCGACGACGTCTCCCACACTGCTGCCGTTGCTCTCGTGTGTGTGTGTGGGGGGGGGGGGGGGGGTTCTTTGATCCTTGCCGTCGTTTTTTGGTCGTCACCGCAGTCTCGGGTAGATTTTTGTGTTCGCTTGATACTACGGCATTTACGTGAATTCGTAGAACAAATCTTGCTACGGTTTGAGCGGCATGTGTGGCAATTAGCCAACGATGACACTGGTCGATTATCGATAGACCTCTCTTTCGACAGAGAGAGACCTAAAGTTCGTGTTCAAATATTTTCGCCACGGATATTGCGGGACGTATATGGATACGATCGACAGGTGAGTAACAACTTATTTACGGGCTTTCTTAGTCATGTGGGACGCGAGTGAAGTGCTGCAGTCGGGTTGTTTCGTCGTTTTTGTTTTTCGTGACAGAATGACATCTTGTTCGTCGTTATCCCTGTACGGTTGCGTCGACATTTGTAAATATGCGTGATAATATTCTAGTTTTCACTGGAAGGTGAATAACAAGTTTGTGTGATTATACAACGTGCGTTGTTTGTGCTTATGTGCTTATTTATACTAATGTTATTTGATAGTCTTTACCGCTTTTATTCTAGAATCTTAACTGTATTAAGGTAATAGTAATACTGTATACAAAATAAGATATTTTGTTCTAAGGCAGCTCGAGCCCATAGGGAGAAGTAAATTAGCTGACTGTAAATAGTAAGTTTAGTACCCCTGCCACACAGAAAAGTTAATATATTTTCATTAAATGATATAGGATTTAATCAGCTCGCGCCCTTGAGTGATTATACGAGCGTCGCAAGCTGATTTGTCGACCCTATAATTATCATTCAATCGAAATTACATTACATTTGCCATGTGGCCCCGGGGTGTGATGCAAGAACTCAGTGACTGCACGTGATAACATCGCTTACATGATCGTAAGTGACACTTGTCTGGCCGTGTCCGCGTTGACTACGTCTGCCTGATTTTTAACTGTGATCTGTTTTGCTGTGTCCAGTCACTCCGTGTCTCGCCATTTTGTCGAAATATTTCTGTGTAAAATATGCATTCCTACAGCAATAATTGCGTGACTCAATGTTTTCTCTTATACGCCTACGTCGTACCATTTCATACCGATTATTTAGCGGTGTATTATTTTGCCCGTGCAATGAAATTTTTTCGAGACCCCTTGCTATATGCAGCTTTCACTTTAGCTAATAAGACACGCGTATGTGACTAAAAGCGCGTTACGACGGTCGATCCACGCGTGTTGCCTTCGCTTCGGCCATCCGTTCGATATATCGCTGTATGGGTGGTGTCTTGGGACTCGTAGCGTCCTGAGGAACACGTCTGCGGCATTATTTTGTGAATTCCGAATTTCGGTTCAGCATCCCTTTAAAGTTTGGATTTCGTCCCCAGTTAGAAATTCAACCGAGCTCAGAATGTTCCTGTATGAGGCGCGGGTGCCCGATTTTGAAATGATGAACGAAGGCCTGAAAAAAGTCGAACCATGTCCAGTTCGAAACGGTTTAAACAAAGATGGCTCATTGCATGAAATTCGCCGTAGCAGTAGCTTATAGTAGATGGCCCTAAATTTTATATTTCATTAGTAGTTAAGTTTTCCGCGAACCTAAAAACATTCCTGGATGAGGCCAGGGTGCATGATTTTCAAAAGAAGAACAAATGCGTAAAAACAGCCGAACCATCCCAGGTTCGAGACCAGTTTTCTCATAAATGATTCGTGTTGGAGTATTCGCCGTAGTACCAGGATGGGTTCGAGGGATCTGCATTTTTAATCCGCCTTTAGTTGGAAACTGGGTTGTCCTCAAAGAGTTCCCTGGCCAGGAGCGTGCGTCCATATTTCAAAAGATGAACGAATGCCGTAAAAACGGTCGAATCATACCTCACTTCTAAAGGATGTGTAGCGCGTTTGATGTTGAGGACGGAAGAGATGGTGCGACCGACTCCGAGCTTAGGGTGAAAACGTTCTGTTTAATCCACGTGCCGTTGAGCTCGCGCCAAGGAGATCATTAGTTGGTCTTTCTTGGCCTGGACGTATAGACCATTTGCTGTCTTACCCAAGCATCTAGGAGAATGCAGGGATTGGTGTTCCACGCGCCACACGCGCACGCCTTTCCTGTATAAAAGATTCGAAGTAAATAACCAAAAAGAAAGCATTGACGAACGCGCGTGCAAGATGCCATTTGTTTTAGGTTTTTGCTTTGGAAAAGTTACTACTGCTGAGGCCAGCACGTGCGGCGCGTGGAACACCAATCCCTGCATTCTCCTTGATGCTTGGGTAAGACAGCAATAGGTCTATTGACTGCTACAGATAGCTCCCCCCTTAGAGACGTCGCCTGTAGGACTGTAGCAGGCTGCAGGGACGGAGCGATTCTGTGAACAGTACACTCTAAGAAAAAGTGAGCACCCCCCTCGTCATCATGCGTTTTGACGGCTGTAACGACCCCACAGGCTTACTTAACGACCCACTGGGCTCGAGCCATTGAGCGTTAGCACCCTGTTGGCAGGTGACAAGCATGGGGTAGTCACGTTTTATAAACTCTTGAATTGAACATTCAAGTGCATGCCGTTGTTCAATAGTAAAAGCCACTTTAAAAATCTCAAAAAGTACTTGAAACTTGTTTTCTTTGTGCGTCGGTTACCATTTATTCAAATTTGAACCGGTCGAAACAGGCGTGTGGCTCAGTTCGCCTAAACTGGCAGAAAACAAACAATGCCAAAGAGTACAGGCAACATTGGTACGCACCTACTAAAACCCGAGGCAGATAAAAAGTATCGCGGTTGTCCTTTTTGCTTCCGTCGCGGGTTTTACCATGTACAGCAGTAAACAGCTGGCCGCTGGCGTCGTGCTCGAGAAATTTAACCAAATTTAAAGAAATGCACAGGAAGCTACGCACAGGCGTGAGTTGACTTCAATGTTCTCCGGACGAGATACTCTTGTCGTCTTTTATTGTGCGGTTCAGTAAAGAGCGTGCTCTCATTAAAGGTGTGATCGGTCAGTTCAGCGTGCAGATCAGTTGCAAATGGCCTTCTTGGTTCCGCCGAACTTGCACGCCTGTCATACCCAATTTTTTTGCTTTCAAGTGCAGTGAAGTATGAAGTATTGGACACCCCGACTGAGGCTGGACAGGACGAACGTACACAGATATATGGGATCATGTCCGTGTATTTCAGTATTTCTCTGTCTCGGGATATATGACTCGCCTTCACTGGCTCATTTGGCACATTTCATCGAGCAACTCGATAAAAAAATGCTTCAAACAAAAAGCGAGAGCGAAGGCTCTCATCGACCTGCATGCCATCGACGAGCACGCGCGGTACGTGGTCGCGGCCGAATGTCAACGGAACGCCTTCGCAGCGGTTGTCATTGAGGCGTCGACCGGCACCACGAGGACGGCAGCGAGCGTGAGAAGCGCATGGAGCGGAACAAGCGGAGGAGGTGGCCATCGCCCTGGCCATCGCCGACGCAGACTGCCACACGTTGCTGTGTGACTCGAGACAGGCGGTGCGAAAGTTCACCAAAGGCCAAATCTGCCGGGAGACCGAGCCAGTATTGCGAGCGGTCAAACTGCAAGACAGAAAAGTGAGAATCAAGTGGTTCCCGGCGCACGCGGGCGACGCGTCGGAACGCAATGACAACCACAACGAGACGGCACACGCAGCGGCGCGAGCGCTAACCAACCGCGCCCCGGCCAGCCCCGGCGACAGACCGTCCGACGTGGTTGGAAGGTTGGAAGCTTGAGCAGAAACAATTGTAGCGAAAAGAAGAAAACTGAAACAACGCTTCGGTGTAGCTTCGGGGAGGACCGGCGGACGGGCTTCGCTCAGAATCACGTGCGCGTGCTCAGTGTGCTCAACTTTTACTCAACCGCCGCTGAAGTCATTCGGATATGTAAAAAGAGAAAAGAAAATGCATCAGCGTGTTCAGAAAGCTGTGATTGCAGAAATTGGTTTCGATAACTAATACAATTAATAAAACAGGCTTCTGTATACCTGAAGTGTAGGCTAGCGAGAAAACGAAACTGATCAAAACGTGACGTGTAGCGACTATTCAACTTTATTTATAACCTGCAGTTCACTTTTGCAATGGATTACATTAGAGATACGAGCCCTTTCCTGAGGGCAGTAGAGGAAAATATTATATACGGGTAAATCTTGCACAGTCTTTTCGTATTTATGCAAAATATGACAGTGGTCACCATCCTAATCGGTCACAGAAAATACAGCAGTATATAAGCTGGTGGTGTCGACCAGTAGTGTGTATAGAAATGCAGTGTCGATATCTCATGTTGTACCCTGTGCTGTTTGTGAACGCGTCCATGTATGAAATGCTATGGTGTCTGTATGTCGCGCATGTGTGAAGCGTAGTGTGGTTTGTGTATATACATGGATATCTGGCGAGGTGCTTAAAAAAAACAGTTGGTTTCTTCTTTTTTTACTTTAAGCGCTGTCCGTTAGGTGGCGCGTGTCGCCAACCAATTCAAGGAGTCGCGCGTTTATGTGTCTACTTATTTGAGTGGAAAACATGGAGGCGTTCCCTGGCTCCACGGAGGAGCCGCCTCGCCCTACGGAGGGTTCGGTTCTCGGCCTCTCGTCCCAGTGGGATCAGTCCCATAGCCAGTTGAATGGGTGTTCTGTGCGGTGAATAGCGCCAAGTGCGTGCTCAGACGCGGTGAGGATTGCCAGGGACTTGAAAGTGGATAACGAATGCTAACAGGTGAGCAGGAGCGTTGAACGATCGGAACCTACGCCGCTTGAATCGGTGATGCTTCGCCTCGCCGTTGTCAGCCGAAAACGCCGGATCACTTGCGGCAAGCACAGCAAGCAGATGCTTTGTTCAATAAAGACATCATTCCATTTATCGCTATACGATTCCTTCTTTGAATGTTTTCTGGCCGCGAAGTAAATGCAGCCGGTCGCGCGAAAGCAGTCGCAGACAAACCCCCGCGAATGCCCCCCCCCCCCTCCCTCACACAACGTCGCCCCTACCCGTAATAGGTGCGGTGTCGGTGCTTCGAGGCGCGTTTTGGAGTGATTTAGCACGCACGGAAGGCAGCGAACGGGCGTACGCACTTGAGAATCGTATTTTAGCAAAAGGCAGTCCAGCTCGCTAGGCCTTACTCGTATTGCTCCACTGTCGCTTGCCAGCCGCCATGTTTCTTTTGGGGGTGCTCGCCGTGAGCACCTGTTGATTGCGTGCCGTGTAACTACCCATGGGGTCGTTAGTATAACTAAGTGGGGGTAGCGATATCTGTGACGGCTTCTTACTACCCCAAAGGTCGTACCCTACGACTATCCTTTTGTTGAGAGTGTAGGCGATGAAGCTTCCAGAAGTGGTGCTGTTGCTGTTGGCGTGCTGCGAGCGGAATGACGCGGCAGAAAGCGGTGGACGTTGAAGACAGCGTGCGGGGACCGGACAGGTTCTGGTTAAGGTTGAGGTCAGGCGAAGTGGAGACAGCGGGAACAACGATCCGGTAGTGCTGTGGCTCCGAAGTTTAGCGGGCTCTATCTCCACTCGGGCTCTAGGGGAGATGGCGGCCAGCTGCGGGACCGATGCAGTGTAATTCCCGGAGATGACGCACCGAGTGGAGAGCAGATGCCTGACCTAGTAGTGATGAAGAGCCCTTGGTCGGTCAGCGACGTGCCTTATGAACAGACTGGTGCGCCGTGACTTGCCATGCCCCAGCGTGGCGCGGTGCGGCACGCCCCACATGTTGTGGCAGCACGCGACCGTGCCAGGCCAGCACCACACCACACAGATGGGCACGACTGCCGGGGCGACACCAGGGACTGCGGCAGTGGTGGAAATGCCAGCGAACGTAGACTTGCCGTGCCGGCGGGGTGAGCGAGGTGGTCGCAGCCCGTTGCTTAGAGATGCCGGCGGCAGACGCGACGGGGCAGAGGTGGTGGCGGAGGCTCCGGATGCGGGGGCTGTGGTAGATGTGCCTCCCGCATAAACATCCGAAATGCCATGCCGTTGCCATGCCCCGGGCCGCGGAGAACGTTCTCCTAGATGGCAGGTGCTCGGAGCCGATCATCACGTCCGGGTCACCAATTTGTAGCGCGTTCGATGTTGAGGACGGAAGAGATGGTGCGACCGACTCCGAGCTTAGGTGAAAACGTTCTGTTTAATCCACGTGCCGTTGAGCTCGCGCCAAGGAGATCATTCGTTGTCTTTCTTGGCGGTGACGCTGGACGTATTGACTGCTACAGATGCTACTCAGTTTGCGTAAACTTCTGATAATTTGTCATGATGGACGCGAGTTGATAAAATTATTATCCGCGTTTCCGCACCCATTTGCCGTTTGCAAAATGGGTAACTTTAGCGCACCACCGCATTTCTCACGTGCTTCGATTCTTTCTAAGATTTACTGATTTCATGGTTGCTGATGACACCTCGGCAAGTTTCTAATTTTTAATCAAATCATTATAAAAATTTTAATTAATCATTCAACTTATCGTGAGGGTTAGCGCCATAGCGCGCCGCGTGGGCACTCACGACTGGAGGCCGGCTAGCACGAGAGGGAACATCGAGACCATCCGGCTTCTTTTATCAACGGCAGAGCTTCCCATCCAGCTGCTACTTCTTCCAGGCGTGTAAATAAATGAAGGGGCTAATTTGGCCACTTCTACGTCATCGACACGGATGACGTCATCAGTGACGTCACGCGTCTCATAATGCACCGCACGGTAACGCCGACGGCGACGGCGACGCCGCTCAAGACGGTAACGGGTGCTTAAGAGCTGCGCTCTAAAAAGAAAAAGGCTTAACTCCTATGGAAATGCAGCGAAGCCAACGGTCTTCAAACAAGAGGGTTCCCTATTGTTTCGATATGTGCCCGAACATATCAACCCCCCCCCCCTTCCCCATTGCCCCTCGAACGAGCTCTTCGAAAAAGCAACTACCATCGACTCGGGAACCTCTGGGTGCACCTCATTAATCACGTCTCTGCGCCCTGGTGCCCACACGTATCGATAGCTGGCGTCCAGTGGATATATAAAAAGGCCAGAGGTACACCTAAGCCCTTCTTATGAGTTGTGAATGCGAAAGCATGCGTACGGTTACTGCGCTCCCGTGTTTGGTTTTCGGCGTATTGGCGCCGGCCGTGAGCGCGCTCTTCCAGCTTTTTTCGCAGCTCTGTCCTTGGACGCTTCGTGCTACCGGCGCGCTCGAGGCGCGGACACGCAGCGCTTTGGGGCGGGGGTCTTTGAAACAGACACGCGCAGTGGCCAATGGGAGCCTCCTTGACGCGCGCCACCCAATGGGACCGAAGGCGAAATCCGTCAGCTTCCCTCCGCTCCTTTGGGATCGGGGAAACTACGTGCCGTTGTCAGGGCTTTTCGCGTCGTTTCATAGCTGGGAGCTGGCTTCACTTGGAGCAATGATTTAAGGAGCCGTTTGGCGCGCTTCAAACTGATGACGTCGGCTTGCTCCATGGAATAGTTAATGCTTCAGCATTAATATTTTGCCACGTGCATGATCGAGAAGGAACGCTTCCCCGTACTTCTTGAAAGTTCGAGTTTATTCGTACCCCCAATGCAAAAGATAAGGAGGCCAACAGGACCTTGCCGAGTCACCTTCGCCTTAGCTCACCCCTGAACATTCAAGGGCGAATCTTCAAGAAGCCGAGTGTACAGGATAAAGAGCATACTGTGGCCGTGCCAAAATCACTCCCCTACGACGAGGAACACTCTCTCGCAGTGTCGCCCCAAAAAGCTGTCACACCGACTCCGCGACGTACGCTACTGCTGTTTCGACGCTTATTCTTTCGTTTGTTTCTGACACACGTTTACCAATTGAACATTTATTTTCAGTTAACGCTTGTCGAGCATTTACCATTGGCGAGATTACAGGTGGAGGTGCGGGGTAACATTGTATGTCCGTTCTTCTACGTCCCCGAGGATCCGCCGAATCAAATCGATATTAAGCCCCGGAGAACTTCTTTCTGTAAAACCAGATGAACCACGAGCAAGCAGCCGTACCTGATGCTAGCCGCCGGAATTTGTTTCATTGGTGAAACAGCCAAGAAACAAGTCGACAAACCCTGAGACGTTTCCCAAGGCCAGCCGACCGAGATCCCTGCTGAAGCTTGCCCCGTCGTGTTCCTGCCCGTAGAACCCCGACCTTCGACGCCCTTCTCAGACAACGTCTACGAGGACATTGAACCCTGAACGCAGCAGTACGAGTGAGTTGCCCGTCACCATGGGTGGACACCGCAGCAATGCCTGCGGAACGTCTAACTCTCGATCGAGGGAACGCCACGTACCTTGTATGAAAACCCCGAGACGACGATCACCACCTGGGCAGCATGCAAGAATGAGCTCCGACGAGCATTTAATTGCGACCAAGCAGTGATGGGAACGCGCTGCGGCGCTGCTTCAAGCAAGGGTTCGAGACTCCAACAAGAGCATCTACAGATTCATTGAGGATGTGCTTCGACTCAGCAGTCGAGGTGATCTCAAAGCTCCTGAAGCGAAGAAACTGAGGATCCTCATGCGGGTGGGCAAAGTAAACACCTTTGGGGGTCTTGTGCGCTGTCCGCCAGCGACTGTCGAGAAATTCGTGGCGAAGGCCACAAACATCGAACGTGTCCTCTAGGCACGAACCTCGCACTACCAGCGAGCACCTGTCGTCACTCTACCCTCGTTGTCAACCTGTTACCATAGCTCCAGTACATCAGACATATGCGTAATCATCATGGACCTAGTCCTACAAAAGCTCCGAAAGCTGCTCTCCGCTGCTGAGCGCGGGACCACGTATTCAGTCATCTGGATCCTACTTGACCAGTTCCACAATGCCTTGCAGCCGTAAGCTTCCGTCAACGCGGCCTCTTCGAAAAAGGCGACCTTGACTTAAGATGCCACGACCCGACAATCTGCACCAGTTGTCCGCCAGTACACGGCGCCTTCCCGACGCGACGCGACACGCCAGTACCCCAGTACTCTCCACGCCAGGAGTAGCGACTACAGCACGTCCACCAAGAACAGCCTGTTCCAAGGAAGACAGACACCTGAAGAACGGCTGACCGATTCCCGCTATGCAACCACTGCGGGGAAGCCGACAACATTTATTGCCGATGCCCATACCGGCGACGTTTGCTGAGCGGGTTCGATCCGAGCGACCCGCGCCCCCGGTTAGGTGAGCGCCCACGAGAAATCGACGAGTATCTTCGCCATCCACCATCTTTTGTGCTCGCTCCGCCACGAGGAGCTCGCTCGCGTTCACCACGGCGCCCTGCATCGTTTTTGGTAGGTACCGACGGAAAAACCTGACTCCCCCGCCTCGGCAGGACTCGCCAGGATTCGTGAGAAGTGCTACTGGCCCAAGCTTCCGAAATTAGATCCATCGGTACGCACTATCGTGTCATGCATGCCAGCTTTGGAAGAAACCGCCGACAGAGCCGGCAGGACTCCTCCAGCCGATTGCTCCACCGACTTTACCGTTACAGAAGAGTGGAATGGATTTGGCCAACGTCGACGACAGGGAAGCGACCGATAATTGACATAAAAAAATATTTTACGGGATACGCCGAAATGAAAGTCCTTCCGTATGAGGAAGCGGTGGAAATCGCCAAGCTTTTTTGTTGAGAATCTTGATAACAGATCGAGGAACTCTGTTTTTGGCTCAGCTGACTCTACAAGATCCTACGGCTTAGCCACACCAGCCATTGCCGAACCACTGCTTACCACCCGCAGACCAACGGGCTAACAAAGCTTCTCAAGAAGACCATCGCCTACATAATTTTAATCTTCGTCGACGTAGAACACAAGACGTTGGACGACGTGCTGTTGCCCTACGTCACGTTTGTTTAGAACACGGCAGTTCAGGAGACCAGCAGAGTGACACCATTTCAGCTGGTGCAAGGAAGAAAGGAAACGACGATGCTCGACTCAGTGGGGCCCCATGAGCCTCTTGACGAAGACAGCGACGATGCCCAAATGGTCACTCAATCGGCAAAAGATGTCCACCAGCCCGCCCGTCTTCGGATTTGGGAAAAAGCAACGTCTCGACGATGGCCTATACAACCTCCGCCGTCCTGACGTACACTTTCAGCCCGGAGACAGAGTCTGGGTGTGGACACCTGTTCGTCGCCGTGGTCTCATCGAGAAACTAGTAAAACGGTACTTCGTGCCCTATAAGGTTATTTTGTGCCTTGGGATTTTCAGCTACGGGGTGCTTCTCGACCGAACCCGGACATCAGGAAGCCACCATCCGCGACAGAATATAGTAAACATCGTTCGCCTCAACCCGTACAATGCACTATAGGACTGACGACTATTAATGGTTCAGACGATCCCAGTATACCGTTTGCTGTTATTTAATTTAGCTTTGTTATAATTTATTTAAGATTGCATCGGGACGATGCACTTCTAAAGGGGTGAGTGACGCCGCGTGCACGACCCAGAGGCAAGGCTCCTCCGTACTTCTAGAAGGTTCTAATTCACCCTTTCCCCTAGAGTAAAATACAAGGCCAAGACGACCTTGCCGAGTCACTCTCAGCATATATCACTCCCCGAACATCCTCTGCCGAATCTTCGAGAAACCCAGTGTAGTTGATAAGGAGCTCAGCTTGGCCGTGCCAGCTCACTCGCCTGACGACTCAGGCATAGAGTAATATAGTAAAACGTAAAGAGTGGCCACTCCCATAGACCCCAGCGGCCCACTCGACTACCAGCGCTCCTAGCGGCCGCCGTGAAATTTTTCTCGACTTCCTGTTTGGATGCTTTCGGTTTCGTTTTTCAACATGGATAGAGTCACAGAATACTAGTAGTCAAATGAATGGATAACTAGTATTAGTGCTTCCAACTGTATTGTGTGGTAGCTTGCGCCACCTAGGCTGTCGTGACTAACTACAATTTTAAGGACAGAATGAGCGGGTTGGTAAGAGATAATTAAACTTGAGGAAGAAAACGAGAAGGACGGACACCTCACAGACTTCCAACTATGGTTGTCCGTCCTTCTCGTTTTCTTCCTCAAGTTTAATTACAATTTAAAATTTGGTCACGGTTGCTAATTTAGAATTTACTTGGGCGTTTGAGCTGTGTATTCAACAACTCAAAAGCACGCTTATATTCATTTACAATTTCAGGACAGACAGGTAACGAGGTAACCATGTACAATCCCAATATGAAATATAAAACTATGTCACGGAACAGGAAAAAAAGGACAACCAACAGAAGGCAGCAATTAACAAATATTAAAATTTTTATTTTGGCCACGAAGATAACCATAAAAAGTAGTTACTTTACATTAAAAAAACGGAAACAAAAGACCGTGAAAATTATTTTTGCACTTAATTGTTTCAGGACGTGTTACAAAGGATACTTTTCAGAAAAACCTCCTCAACTTTTTTGTACAGGCTTGAGAGAGGAAACATCTAAAAGTTCACAACTGACACCAAAGCCGGGTGATCCAATACGAAGATCCATAGCAATAAAGAAACATTCAACACGAACACACTAGAAAAAAACACATCAAGTGGTTCTGCAGTCGCTAGTAAAGACTGGTCGACTGCTGGCCTGCTACCTGGTCATTACAAATTTTACCTGGAAATGCTCGGCGTGCAGTGTGCACCGTTCTGTTAAGTACCGTATTTTCCAGACTATAGTCCACACACAGGGTAGTGGTATAGTCCCCAAAGTAGACACAAATTTGTTTGTGTGCCCACACAAACAAATTCTCCTAAGTAGCTCGCCGTGTAAAATGCCTCCCTTGTTAGCGCACAAAAACTTCTAGTATCAATTATTAAGGCACAAAAAGACTCTTAGCATATCAAATCATTATTTAACAATCTGTTATCCACAAATTCCGTCGCATCTTTTATAAGGAACAATCTTGCAAAAACAAATCCTTGTATATTCCACACCTGCAGATTGCCCCCACAACATAAAATTGCAATTCAAAACATGACTAGCCCGCGGCTCTTGTCCAAACAATATGACTCTTCTTGCCTATGTACAAGCTGCACATCAAACTAAAGCAGCAATTGCGAACAAGACCAGGAAAGGCCCAATGACACCCAAGTTGCGTGACCAATGGACAGGACTATGCAACTTTGTTCCCGGTTTCTTGCACGTTCTTCCGTTGTTACCGCACCACGCTACGCAGCAGTAGCTACCGTAGCTGGGCATTTCGACGGCGTGCGCTGCAGAAGAAAATTTACAGAATTAGCGCCGTGAGATTCCGATATGCCTGCGAAAAGGGAGCTGGTCATGACACAATAAACTGTACTAATATACAAAACTCAAGGTCAAGTGCGTACTGTATAAATCACGAGGTAACCACGGTGCACGAACAGCGCCCTTAAATAAAAAGATGAATTACATGTCAGCATACACCAACTCGACCGACGTGAAACCAATGTTTCGGCGCCTCATGATACTATGGTTCACTATGGTTCACTGGTACTCCAGCATACTCCAGCGCGCAGGGCGCACCGAATTACGCAGATGATCGGATGCCTTGCTCACCTGTGATTTAATTTCTCTGAGCTGGCTGTTCTCGACCAGATCAAAAGCACGGTGCTGCGGCATGTACTTTTAACATTAATAAGGACAAAACCTCACGCAAAGAACGAAAAACTCGTGCGAGTAGGATGAAACCACACCACATTGAGCGAAGCGTCTCAGGACCTCTCCTTGGCGTCACCGACTCTCGGCCCCCGCAGAAACTGTGTGCACAGCTACATTTCACCGTAAGTGCCAGGAAAGGAAACAACTACGAGAGGGAGCTGGACGCTTTAAATGAGCATGTAATGCACGCGCGTTTGAGAAGTGAAAGCTGGAATCAGCATCGCTGAAGCAACGCGCACGTGTTTGCAGCGTCAGACGCTTCTGCCCTGCTGCATTTCACGCTATGAAACCTGATGGAACAGGAAAAAGCGGTGAGCCCGAAAGACGCTGACGCCCAACAGACCCGTGAAACACTCCTCATGTGCTTGCGTATAAGTGTTTTGAAATGGCTCACCTTTTCCACGAAGTGAACACCGAGAAATCCACGTGACGACAGGAACAGCAGGCAGACCGCCCGAGCCCCCGAGCCGCCGAGCCCAACACCCAGGCTGCTGTTATGGCGGCGTTTCGCCCAAGCGGAAGTCGCAATCATTGGAATATTTTTCTCTAACCTTCGAAGCTACTAATAATTTTAAAAGCTTCTAAATTAAGATAGAACAATTTATGAATGGTGCAAATATAACAAATGTATGAATAATTAGGCACCATGGCGCCACCTGGCGGCTGCCGTGAAACCTACTTCCTGGGCCGCGATAGGGTCCGAGTGGCCACTCTTTACGTTCTACTATATTACTCTATGGACTAGGCACAATCCCTCGCAGTCTCGCTCCGGCCAGCTGTTACGCCGACGGCGCGGCTTTCGATGCTGCTGTTTCGAAGCTGGTTATTTCTTTGTTGCTGGCATAAGTTCGCCGATTAAACTTCATTTCAAGTTTACGCTCATCGAGCCTTCGCTATGACGACCATATTGCAATGTATTGGAATGTTCATAGCTGGGTCAACAGGGTGATATTATTCAGTTTTAAAATAATGTTGCCGTGCGGAGAGACATTACGGTGAGCTCGCGCTGGGACTTCGAAGTATGTTCTTCGGCGCGCGACGTACAGGCGCCAGCCCGGGGTAACACTCTGCTAAAACTGCCCACTAACTGCGCTGTTGCCACTATGATTAACACATTTTGGTGACTTGACGCACTCTAGAAACATTGTTGCCCTGATTAACAAACGTTTATGTTGAATTAGGTTAAAACATTTAGCGCGCAGTTCTTCTATATAATACGAAAGAACACAAAATGTTCTACCATTATTAAGAAAGTGGAGTTGCGCTTTAATTAAGTGGTTAGTCAATTACTAAGTTATTTTTCTGTACTCGTACAAAGTCGACAAAACACCACAGCTGTGACTTGAAATTCATGCAGGGTGTCGAACCGAAATGTTTTTCGTTCCGGTTTTCGTTCCGGTTCAGGCAAAACGGTTCAGCTCCGGTTCAACTCCGGAGTGAAAAAATAAAGGTTCAAACCGGTTCGAACCGGTTCGTACTCATATGCTACAAAAACAATTGACGACAGCAAAAGATAAACTATGGATATTTTATAAAAGTGTTACATATAGAAAGCAAAGGCTCCCATTACTGTGTGGAACGAACGAGCTAGTGCTGGGGCACCTCGGGACGTGGGTGAAAGCGCAGTTCAATGCCAGGCAGCTGACCGAAGAAGCATATCCATGGAAAGACGGCCCCTCTGAGACGATAGAATGAACTTCAGTGCAAAAAGGCTCGCTGCACGCTGACCTGGGTCGCAGGCACTCCCAGGGCTACTTGCGCCAATGGGTAGGGTTCTGGATGGCGTCCCTTTCTCTCCTCCCGAAATTGTAACACGTTAGCGTCCCTTGAAAGCCGCGGCTCCTTGTCTAGCAATGCTCAGAAGAGCTGTGCGCCTTGATGTTTGTGTTTCTGAGGAGAAAACGTTTTGGTCCTTGCTGTTTCTGCTACCAGAGATCGAAGCTGTTCTACTGTTTTCTGTAGCTGTAACTGGATTGAATCCCTCCCCTCCCGAATGCTAGACTTGAATTTCGACAGATTATTAAATCCGCTGAGTTATTTTTGAGAGCAGATTAGATGCGCCACAGTATGGCAACTAGTGCAGGTTCTCAAATATCCATCGGCCTTTGTATCGCTTTCTTATCCGATCAGTTGTACAATAAAATCAAGGAGTTTAAAGTAAATTACACACAATTCTACAAAATTAGAAACAAGAAACACCGAAAAACCTAAATTAAGCGAAAAACAAAGGACAAAGAGAAGTATAGACGACACTAGGGGCGTTGTCTATACCTCTTTTTGTCTTTTCTTTTTTTTTTCGTTTAGTCCGTGATGAAAAACCAACTAGCCCAACTCACCGTTTTGCTACCAAACAGGTTCATTAATTGGTCACTTTTGCTGACGTACGAATTGGGTATGTTCTAGTGTTAAATTTTCTTTGATGAGGCATTTCCGATCCCCAAGAAAAAGTTGGGACGAATGTGGGCATTTGTTAAAGAAATACATAAGACCAGATATCCCGGAGAATTTATAGTTACTCTGCTCATTTCGTTTGAGCTCTCGAAACGAACTTTATAAATTATGAATACGACCGTTATCTGAAAACTTGACAATGGAACGTTACAGAGCTTTCCGCTACCTATTGTTTTCGCTTTTTGACTTCCCACACGAACGAAACACTGCTAAAAGAATTGATTAGTTTTGCCCAGGAACGAACAAATAATTATTTCGGTCCAACTCAACTTTAGTTTGCGCAAAAATATTTTTTCTCTTTTCATTTTTTGGTTTACTTTTATGGTCACTATGTTTTTCGCCACGCACGTTTTCACGCAACCTGACCTTGCGTATGAACCGAAAACCGCATGGAAAATATATCTGTTCTGCTCTGGAGCGAGAAAAATTATTTCGTTCCGGGTCAACCCCGGTTCATGCGAAAATAACGGCTTTTTCCGGTTTTCGGTTCATGGTTCGGGTTCGGTTCAATACCCTGATTTCATGGAAAGGAAAAATTCTATGACGGTTGTAGTAAACTTTGAAAACGGTTGCTCTTTTCAAATTCATTTGTCGGCGACATATCTCGCGTTATAAAATCCGCGTTATGTTTTACAAAAATGCCAATGAAGCTCTGAAATATATAAGTTTTAAATATTATAGGTAGAGCTACACATATCCGCCGATTACCCGCGTATCTTTCGCGGATATCCGCAGTAAACTGGCGGATTCGGTTAAAAATTAATCAGATGCCCGGTGCTGGGGATGCGGATCGGATGCAGATATCCGCGGGCTCGGATCTACATTCTTACCGAGGCGGCCCATAAGCGGCCGAACAGCATAAAGTGACATTGAAAACCTCTGAAGAATCAAGACTCTGCAGGGTGTTGAAGGAATTCATGTTTTCTTTTACCGCAAAATAAACTAGGCATCGCCGAATGTACATTCTCAGCCAAAATGTAGCGCTAACAGTTCGGTATGCCGAGCTACCGAAATAACCTTGTGGGTCGCTCTACTAAACTGCTGCCCAATTGGTCCCTGCCTGGTCCGCCCTCCCAAGAAGTCACACGAGCAAGGATGGTTTTAAAACACTTTACTGTTTCGGCGTCTGGTGGTGGGCCTGGCTGCCGCAGTCGATGTTCGGATCCTGCCCCGGTCGTTGGACCAACTTCACGTGCCACTGTCACGCGCACACACTCACGCGCACCGGGCCGCCGGCCACCGCTCCTGCCCCCTCGTGCGCCGTCGTCCTCCTCGGCTTCCCACACTTCCTCCCCTCAAGGCCCGGTCTTCGGGGCGGCCCCGGGTGCTCACTGGTTTTGGCCGAGGAGTTGTTCCACCTCGGTCATGATGGCGTCGTCGGAAGTCGAGGGGGACGGAGGGGGCTGGTGGACGACACTGGCCCGATGGCTTGGGCCGGAGGATGGGGTGGCGGCCAATGTTGTGGGGGCCGTCGTGGTGGCGGGTTCGATGGCGACGGCTGCGGCAGCCGGTGTGGCGGCACGGTTTTCGGGAGTCCGGGCTGGCTGGACAGTGGCCAAGGCAGCGGGAGCCAGGAGGTCCGGGCAGCTTGCCCTCAGGGTCTCGACCGCTGCCGCCACGTTGTCCGGGAGGGGCTGTGCCTCCAGCAGGTCGGTGTGGAGTCGACCTGCTTCGTGGGTCTCCAGATGTATTGCTGGGGACCCCGCACAGCCAGCAGGTGTCAGGCGCTCCCAAGACCCGTGGCACCGCCGGCTGCGTGGCAGGGGGCCGACTCCAGGCAGGTCCCCCAGTCGCAGACGGACCCGCTCTGTGGTGCGGGGGTTCCGTCGCGGACGGCCCTGCCCCGTGCCGCGCGGGCCTGCCTGCTCCTGGGCTTGCGGTACCTGCGGAGCCCAGGCGGCGTTGGCCCGCTCCGCCATTCGGCCATCCTCGGTGTTGACGCCTCCCTGGACGGCCGCCCCGAGGGTTTGGTCGACCGGACCACTGGGGTCCAGCCGCCCCGGGGCCTGGCCCGTCCGGTGGGCCTCCTGGGTATGGCCCCTGGGGCGGTTTCTCCAAGGAGGCATCCTGTGTAGAAAGAACACCGTCAGAACACCGGAAAATCATCACTTTCTGTGGCCGAATGTGGCGGCGGCGGTAGTTATTCATTGACTATGTTCCCCATCGCGACGGTAATACCCCTTCAAGTCCGCGATGTGAACTGGACCCGACTCCTCATTTGTATCACACCGAGTGAGTTTATAAGTAAGCCGTGACATTCGCGTCTTTACCTCATAGGGCCCTTCCCATCTATGAGCAAGCGATGCGGCGAAACCGTTAGCTGCGTTACTCAGAGGGTGGGTTCTTCTCAGACCAAGTCACCAACCTTTAATTCCAAGTGCTTATGGCTCTTGTCATACTGCGCCGCTTGCTCGATCCTTGCGGCATCAAGATTCCTCTCTAGCACCGTGCAGCGCCCCAGACAAGCGGTTCGTTAGCTGTTCCGCGTACCTAGAGAGCGGGCGTCCTGGTGTTCCTTGGTTGCTCCGTAACTCGTTCTCCAGCGGAGATGGATCTCTTTACCCAGGTTCAGAAACGCTGGCGTGAAACCAGTTGATCTGTTCACGGTATTCCGAATGGCAAAACCCATCTCCGCGATGTGCTAATCCCAGTCTCGGTGTCTCTCCGTTAGCGCGATCAGCATGCTTTTGATATTCCGATTTACACGCTCCGTGATATTGACCAGGGATGGTCCGGTGTTGTCCTCTTGTGCTTTATGTTCAGCGCCAAGCAGAGTCCACGAACACTTTACTAGTAAAATAACTCAGCATTATCAGCTAATGAGACACCTGGGTGTGCCGAAGCGTAGGAAAGTATCTAGTAACTTTCCCAGATCCGCTCTGAAACCAGCTTCCTCAGTGGGTACAGCTCTGCCCACTTTGAGAAATGATCAGTAGCAACCAAGAGGTACTGGTTTCCTCGCGGACTTCTCGGCAGTGGGCCGATGATGTCGCAAGCGACCATCTCCCACGGGTAGTGACTCTCGACCGACTGCATCAAGTCTGGAGGCTTCCCCCTCTGGGCTTCGCTTTCTGGCAGGCTGGACAGCTGCGGACGCATCGGGTGCGTCCTGCTCCTCATCCCCGGCCAGGTCGCGGCGCAGCATAACTTATGAAAAGTCTTGCTGCCACTGCCACGACCTGCAAAGCCGAGTCGTGGAAGTACCCGATAAACCTCTTCCGTAGCCTCCTGGGAATCACCACCCTGAAGGGAGACTCATTACCCTCCCCTTCATCAATCGTTGGGATGTAGCGAAGCAATAAGCCGTCTTCGCCCAGCAGATATGAATCAAATTGATCATTAGCTCGACCGCCAGCCCTTCCCGGTGTCAACAGCAATTTCCGCCAGTTTACTCAACACCCGCTGGCAAAACCATCTGCTTTCTGGGCCTCGACAAGCTCTTCCTTGCTGACCACTTCACCCCAAGCGACGATCCTTTGCTCCTTCATGCCGCGCGCTAAGGCTGCTAACGAGTGCCGGTTGCTTCGCCTCCTGCCAACCGTCCGTGAGGGACCTCACCCCTGCATCCGGAGACATTCTCCTGTTTTTCCCGCGCTTCTCGTTACACTCTGGTTGCATCCCCTCCTCCCAACCACCATCCTGGGGCGCCCGAGAGAGCGTTGGGCGCCAGTTGTGTGGGTCGCTCTACTAAACTGCTGCCCAATTGGTCCCTGCCTGGTCCGCCCTCCCAAGAAGTCACACGAGCAAGGATGGTTTTAAAACGCTTTACTGTTTCGGCGTCTGGTGGTGGGCCTGGCTGCCGCAGTCGATGTTCGGATCCTGCCCCGGTCGTTGGCCCAACTTCACGTGCCACTGTCACGCGCACACACTCACGCGCACCGGGCCACCGGCCACCGCTCCTGCCCCTCGTGCGCCGTCGTCCTCCTCGGCTTCCCACAACTTTTATCTTATTACAAAGGTTGTGGAATTTTTCTTGGTGCTACCCGTCTCGGAGAAGGACACAACGCACTGGTTCAACAACATGTAGTCATTCATTCACCGTCATTGCCCGCGCCGCGACTCCAAGAGCCCTCGCGCACACGCTGCGACGGCTTTTTATCGGCGGCGGAGCGCCGCTCGCATGGCCCATTGCGCTTGGACCTTTCGCGTTGGAAATGACCACGGACGATTTGGCACGCGTGCAACCTGGTCCAAAGCTTAGTATCTCCAGGTTGCCATAAGCTATGAGTGATTTTCTTAACTGTTCAATGACCAAATAGCGACCGACGGAGCCCTCCAATGCAAGGAGGTGAATGGCAGCAGTTACCAAAAACGTGCCCTTAATTCCAAAACGAAATTTAAAGAAAAATAACTCTAAACAACTTTTGTATAGTATGACCGTTTTCCCTGAAACTTTGGCAACTTGATCAAGCAACTAGAGTTATATTTGGGCGAATATTAGACTGAATATAAACTGACATGCGGCGCGGTTCTGTTCACCAACACAGTCGGAAGGCCGCGCATGCGCAGAAGCTTATATGGGCGGAAGCGGCCAGTCTCTCCGTGTTTCCGACATTGCTTTGTGTGGCTTGCGATCGTTGTTGGCGATGTAGAGACGCTTCCAACTTCATATGTGCGTCTAATTTCCTGCCACAACGTATGTCGTATGTTATGCCCGACCATTTGAGCTCGCTACCCAGGGCCAAAACGGCAGCGGTATCGAGACAAACCCTGCGCGAACCGCGTTGCCTTTAACGATCACGTACACCGTAAACAAGGACTGCTGGAGTTCTGAAGTGAACTTCCTGTTACCAACGGCGATGGCTTACGTCGTCGTTTATTTGGATTTTGCACGCAGCCTGCTCTGGGCCGACAAGGTGCAAACGTACAAGTGAGGCCTACAACTACTTCGAGCCTCTTTCCGTGCTACCGGAGGGATCAGCAGACTGTGGGCCTGCGGAAGTGTATTTATTAATTAATTAAACACACACAGTCTCCTTCGAGTCAAGGTATCATATTACAGCGGAGCTGTGAAGGGCTAGTTTCCACAGCATCGTGTTTGCGGGCAAACAAATGTCGACACAAAACTCTGGACAGCTACCGCCGTCTATGAGTGACGGTGGCAACCAGACAACCGGCTTGCTGGTTGTCTTGTTGCCGCCATCGCTCAGATATGGCTTCAACCTTTCAGGGAGTGGAAATAGTGTAAAACCAGTGCGGAAAGACTGAATTTCTTTAGGTGTCGTCCAAGAAGTCGTCCTTGAGGTCGTCCCAGACGTCCCCCTTCAGTTCGTCGTAGACGTCGTCCTTGAGGTCGTCTTTGAGGTCATTCGAGGGGTTGTCCTCGAGGTTGCTTTCGAGGTCGCCCTCGAGGTCGTTTGAGAAGTCGTCGTTAAGGTCGTCCTAGACGTTGTGCTCGAAGTCTTCCTAAAGTTGTCCTTGAGGTCGTCCTAGACGTCGTCCCTGAGGTCGCCCTAGGCGTGGTCCTTAAGGTCGTCCTAGACGTCGTCCTCTATGCGTCGTCCTTGAGGTCGTTGTTCTTCGGGTCGTGCTTGAGGTCGTCCTAGACGTCGCCCTCAAGGCATCGTCCTAGACGTCGGAAAGATAACAGCTTCGCTGGTCCTCCATCTCACGTGAAGCGGAAGGGCTTTGCATTTTTTCTTACGCTCATGACCACAAGGCACGACAAGCGGTAACGCTTTGTCCGTTGTTTCACCGATCTCCTTCCGCTTGGTAGCACGGGCGTAGCGAGCCACCGACCAGCACTTCGCCGGTGCTTTGTGCGCGAGCACCGTGAGAACAAAATGTGGGTGGTCTCGATCAGACGACGGTGATTGAAATGAAAACCTCGGGACGGAGATTGGAGTGGAAGCCACACTTGCCCTCAAGAAAGTCATTGCCGCACAAACGGTCGTCCGCGCAGACGACCATTCCTTTCGATTAACGGATATTATCCATTTTCTGCACCTTTCAAAGCCAGTCGGGAACTAGTAGAAACTCACTCCACTACTTTGGCTGTACCTTTTCAGAGCAATTAACGGCCACACGACTTTGCGTCATGCTGAAATGCTATGACGCCCATACAAAACGGTCAAGCCCGCGTGTCAGTGTATAGCGTGATAAACAAAATTTGACGTCTATACTTCTTTTACAATAATGTAATCAGACTTACATGAGCGAGAAACAGCTGAGATATGACCCGAAGCGTTGGTCAATCAGCTGCGCTGTAATAATATGCCGCTGACCCTATTTGTCAGCGCATTTCGCCGTATCATTTTTTAGATCCCATATTTCAGTCACTTATTCTTACAAACTCAATCTTAATTCAATAGAAAATGTGCCTTCTTTCAAATACCTTGGCATGCATTTAAGTCATGATTTGTCATGGAAAACTCATGTTGAAAATATAGCTTCAAACGCAAGTAAATCTTTGGTATCAAGCTACACCACATGTCAAACAGCCATCATACTGCGCCCTCGTCAGGCCTAAACTTAAATACGCTTCTACCATTTGGAATCCTCATCAATCGTAACTTTCCGACATGCTAGACTCAATCTAAAACCGCGCGACTCGCTTCGTTCTTCACGATTACTCATCAGCGAGCATTACAGCACTCAAGGGCACAATCTCATTACACTCCTCTTAAAGACAGGTGCGCTGTTGACCGACTATCATTTTTCATTACATATTCTACAACCCCTGGACTGACTGCGAATTATTCTCACCTGCCAACCACATTTCGCTTCGTCGTGACCATTGCCATAAACTCGAGTTGCCTCTCTTCTAGAACTAATTGCCTTAAAAACTCGCCTCTCATCTTCTGCATAAGTGACTGGAAAGCATTACCGGAGTCCCTTGTAACAATCATTCCCCATTCCTTATTTACAATAGCGCTCACTCACCTTGTGTTTTCTAATTAAAAATTTTCCAATAATTGTTTATATGAGTGTGTTGTTTCGTTGTACCTTTTTTGAACCTTATTTTGTGTCTGAATGTGCTATAAATTACCTCCTTATGTAATTATCCTCGGGGCCTTTAAGGTATAATAAATTAAGTGACATCAAATGAAATTAAAGATGGTTGGCTGTCTGATGTATTAATCGTCTCTGTGAGTGTGCGGCGTTTTTTTTATCAGCGAGCAGGATGTGTCCTGAATGCTCTTGGGGTTGGCTTTTCTGAAGGCCAGCCGACGCTGTGAAGCGTATATCTCAATCAAAGGCCATCAAGTTTCAATCGGTGGTGTGAAGTTACTTGGCCCCCTTGACGTAAGACCCCAACAGCAGCGGCTCACGCTTCCACCGACCGAGGAAGTTCAGTGGAGACTTCAGACAATTCACATCGGGAAGTGGTTTAGCGCCATCAAGGTTAAACTATTATCCAACTCAACAACTGCGGTGCAGGTGTAAAGAAGAACGCTGACTCATATTTACCCCCCGTATGTACTGTGTTCGCGGGAGCAACAGGGGCAGAACGCAACGGTTTAAAACAAAACAGTCAATGGTTGCAAACGCCAACTGATGAAGCCCCTACCTGCGTACCTAGTGGAAATAAACACATGGAGAAGGATCATAGTGCTGCCTAAGTGTGATACCGCGCGCCTCCGGCGCAACAGCAGCGAATGTTAGAATTGTCGTCGCGACAAAAATAGCCTAAGCAGACGTGGGTAACATTTCATTGACCCAAACTGCGTGCCAACGAGCCGCTAGCCGAAACATGGGAGTGTGCTCTCGTTTCGCTTGGACTTCAATCAGTGTAGCCTATTTATCGGTTTCCTATCCAACTTTAGTGTTTTGCTGGTCTGTCTAGTGAGAGAAATTGCCGTTCTGCAGTTGGCGGAATTTTAAGCGGTTTTTAAGTCATGTTAGAGGATTTTCTTGCTGTCTAAAATGTTCTCTAGTTTACATTTATCAATCGTAAATACTTTAATTTATGCGGTAAGTCACTGTCTTGCGGTCGTTATTTTTACTTTATACAAAATTTCTGTCAGTGAGAATAAAACTTGCGACACCATTGAATATTACTGTAACAAACATTGAATTATCTTGTGAAATGATTTTGGCGTTAATGTATGAATGGATGTGTTTTCAGCGTCTGTCAGACGGGTGGCTATTCGAAACTTTGAGACTGGTCACTGTAAGTTTCAAGCGACATCACATGAGTCAGATACGTCGAAAAAGATAGAAGTTATTGAAAAACTTTTTAATTTGGCTACTGAAGCTTTAAACTCTCACCAGATATTGCACAAAAGGACGAAACTACGCTGGAGCTGTACAAGGGCAGGTATCGTTAGACAACACACCTGTTAATAGTAAGACAATGCTGTGAACATCGTGAGGCGCTTTAAAGCACTGCTGGGTGAAACACAGGAGTTATCTTTCGAAAGTCTTTTATATTTTTAATCTACTCGTTTTAGAATATTTATACCAGAAAATATTGTTAAAAATAACAAAGTTACTCTAACTCTTGCCCTTAATTTAAACGTTCTCTTTTTTTAATCCTTTAACGTTTGCTGTTTTTTTCAAATTTGCAGCTTCGGGTCTAATGTTAAATGTTCGATTTCGACTTTGGTTTTTATGGGGTTTAGTAAATATCAATGAATATTATCCGAAATTTTTGTACGGTTTCCGTTCGACAGCCTGAATAAAAACCAACACTCCGAGTTTTGTGTTTAATATTTTGAATGCAACACTCGGAGACGCATTGTATTGATCTTGTAGGTCCTCTGTTGACTTCGAGAGCATATCTTCACATGACTTCACCAGACAAATTTAGAAGCTGGTCTAAAGTGCGTTCCGTTATAAGCATTTGTGCCGGTACTGTTGAAAAACCTTTCGTGACAACCGGGACTAGCCAGCTTGGTTGTACGTATTTCGACATTTTAAACATATTTCGACTACGCCGCATCATCCTACTTCCAAATCCAACAGACTGGTTCGGATGTTTCATAGGCAACTAAAATCTTACATCAAGCAACCATTCCTCCCCACAGTGATTCTTGGCATCAGTACAGCACTAAGGCTGCTGCTTGACAGAGCCTGTTTGTGTATTATCGGTATAGGTTGCGAGATTAATTTCTCTTTGCCTTATCAGGCACGGGGCTATCGGGCCCACTCCACGTATGCACTTTGGATCGCGTATCACCCGGGCAAAAAAACACAGAGTCACTGAGCTTTGGGCGCATGCCCAGCGTCCAATATAGTGCACATCAGATCAACAGCGCATGCTCAGAAGTCGTTCCACGGTCCAGCAGACAAAGACGGCAGCGCGCAGAAGGCGATGTATACAAAGGTCTGTGCGTTGCCTTGACTTTAGATGTGATGTACAATTTCTAGTACGTATTTTTTATTTGCGTAAACTCCATTAGTTTCGACTAATCCTGAACCACCAGGAAACGTCAGCCAACGTCATTTTGTACGCCGGGGCAGTGGAACGACCATGACAGCTTCCGCATGTAGGGCCATTTACACTGATTTGGCGCTCATAAAAATATTCTATGGATGTCATCAACGGAAAAAGGATAAACTTTATCACTTGACTGAACGAAAGCTGCTCGCACGAGTAACCCACCTGGCACAAAGAAGAGAACAGCATCTCACTTTCTCACAAAAGCCGATGACAAAGAATGAGTATAAAGCTTACAACGACCGCCACCACAAGAGTGTTTGATATGACATTACGCCTGCTACAGTTTCATTAGCACATGGTAGCCTTGCGATATTGTCTGACCACTTCCTGATCACCACCAGCTGTCATTTTCTCCTCTCCTTCCCCCTTAAGTAGAATGTGGTGGGGGGGGGCGGGGGGGGCGGGCGTGCGTGATAACATGGTAGATGCTTTGAGTTACCCCAACACTAGCAAGCGCCCTTGCGCATTGACAACCAATAATGTACAAAGACACGGAGACAGACAGCCAGAAACACAAGTGACCCTCACCGGTCATTCGAGCAGCTTTTCTGTTGGTATCAACAAGCCACTTGTCTGCTCCTCTAGTTATTGATAAAAAAATACTATGATAGCACGAAGTACCACACCTCTTCCTGACATCTAAGGTTCATTTAAACAAATTGTTTTAATCCCCTTTTTGCCTTGAGAATGTCTGTTCCATCACAACTGATAAATCCATTGCGTTTCCTTCAATACACTTCTGGGCACATTCAAAAGGTACCCGGCCCGCTATGCTGCTGCACAGGGTCTAATACATCGAAGACTCTTGACCTCAGTTGCACTAATCTAAAGTTTTGCAATTGTGGTAGATGGAGAACCAACAGCTTGTGCACAAAGTGTCTGGATGCCTTTGTCTAATGAATCACAGATAGTCCGATGTGCCAAGCATTCCGCACTATGCTTTGCGTATTCGATCAGTTTCACTTCCCAAATTCGTGGTTATTTTTGAGCTGTTTCTTCTTGGAGCACATTGAAGAATTTTCATCGATGTTAGAAGCCTTGGCTTTAGCGCGTCTGCGCTCTAAATAAGACACGACGATCCATAGGAAGAACAGAAACACTTGAAATGCCGCCAGCATTCGGTACATGTTGTCGTACGAGCCAAGTTGATCCCGAAAGTAACCTGGAAATAAAGGAAAATTGATGTTCTAAATATGCGTTTACAAAGGCAACGCACTGACGATGGAAACAAAATTAGTCACGAAGAGATGCAAGTCTAGCGGCAATTTTGATAGACGTTAAGGGGTCTAAGAGCACAACATGGGAGTATATCTATGTAATAGATAGAAGTCAAATGTGAAATGTGAAACGGAATGAAGACGTCATCGCCTGCAAGCAAAAGTAGAGAATAAGTGTGTGCGTACCAGTCCCCATTGAAGTAAGAACGGGCGTTTTACATTGTCTTCACTGTCTCGACCCTTTGCCGTTTCTGGACCGATTTCTAAATTTCTAATAACAAATTGAGTCCACTCGTCACACTGTATTTGATGAATAAAAAACTTAGAAAATGTTTGAAAATATTTAGGTATCCCTCTAAATTTTTATATTGTTCAGCAAAAGTTATTTTGATCCTCAAACATAAAGAAGACTCTCCAGTAGCCTTTCAGTGCGAGTAGGAGGCGTAAATGGGAGTCCAAAGAGGACACGTCTGATGGCGTGTTTCCTCACATTAGATAGAGTGTTTCCTAAATGCACAACATATGCCGCACTCAAATCTGCCCTTGTACCTTTTTTTTTTTTTTGGGGGGGGGGGGGGCGGGGGGAGCTTTCTTTTTGCGTCCTTGGACAGAGTCTTAGAGCGTGCTGATAAAGTGGGTGAGGAGAGCCGCTCACACGCTCAGTTTGCTGTCGTCAAGGCCTCCGATGTTCATATCGGTCCCCAATCTCCCGAAAACTGGAAAGGGGAATAGCTACAACGAGGAGGCGAAGAGCAAAACCGTACTGTTTGCGATGTTGGTGTCCAAATTGAAAAAGGTCGCGTGCAGAGCAACTTTTGCGGCATATACTAATTCTGTGTCGTGGAACACCGTCAGTGGCATCCTGATTGGGCAGCCATTAAGACGGTTTCGAGACCCCGAACCCTTTGTTCCAGAGCAGTGGCGAAAACAGTCTCTTGCCACGCAACGCAAATCAAAATAAAAGGTGCGAAGGTAAAACATTGTAAAGAAGTATACCGTGACACTGGGACATGACGAAAACTCTGCAAGAGCCCCTGTAAGCATTTTAAAACTTGCAAGGTGGCCTGTATAAACTATTTCTTTTCTCCCGAAAACAAAAAAAACAGGTTACATCGAGATTTGTTGAAAGTGCATAAGAAATCGCGCTTTATTTTATCTGCTCTTTGGCACTCAGAGTTGCAGCGTTACAAAATTGAATGTCAGGAATGTAGAGAAAGAGTATTCGTTATGAAATACTTCTTGAATAATTATTGATACCAAATTTACTGGATAATACGCCCAAAAGTAGCTGGTAATTTAATTTAATTTCTAAATGGTATATTATGTGACATCATGATTAGGAGTCACCGTCTTTTAGGCGAATTTATTAAACTTCTGCTTTGGTGGCTGAATTTTTTATTGGAAGTTGTTTTCTTCTCTGTAATGTTCGATAAATGAAACTGATGAATAAGTATCAAATGTATTTATCATAATCATAGTGTAATGCCTGATAATAAACCCCATATAGAAAACAAAATGTATGTCACAGAGGAGTCATCAAGTGCTAGCGGTAAGTATATTTTTGTCATACTGCACATGACTGCTGGAGCTCTGTTATGGCGTGCTCAATCTCACGGAAATGATGTCGATATATACTGACTTTTACACCATTACGTATTTAACAATCCACATTTTAGCTTCATGATTTGCCTCAAGAGCTTAGGTAGTTCTGCTGTGTCTGGATCACAGCTTGGCAATCTGGACTCAAAAATGTCCTTCCTTAAAACGCTAATGTCTTCGGTATTTCAAATGCAGGAATAGTTTTCTTTAAAGCCTTTTTACTACGTAACGATAAACAAAAAGCTATATGTGCTAATATCATGACTGATGGACCAACGTAAACAACTGATAAGTGCAACATTAACACATCAAAGTAAACCTCGCCCTCACTTGCAAGCGCTATATAGATTAGAAAATATATATATATATTTCCCACCAACAAACAGGGGCTTGCAGGAAGAGCAGAGGACCACAGGTCAATTCAGCTAAGGTGTAGCTGATATGCAGGTTATCAATACCGATGTAGTCAGCGAGCAGTACGCCGTACATGGTCATTCCGCATCCGTTAAAACAAGCAGCCAGCAGAGTGACAACCACGAGACTCGCATTCGTGTTTGCTTGGGGCAGCAGCCCAACAGAAATGGCCGTGAGTAAAGCATTGTAACGCTCGACAAGTGGTACTTCGGCGCATCAGCTTTCTGTCGGCTATCAAGGGTAAAAAGATTCGACCTGCAGCATATCGGTTATGGAGAGAGGTATGATATTAGAGGCACAGCGGTAGCCGTTGAAGCTCCGTGATCTTTAGCAAAATCCACTATGGTGGTAAGGAACAAGTCCGCGTTGTAGCTCGTGATTGTCCACGTGACGAGAATTGCGTAGAAAATGGGTATTTTGAGGATGGCTAGCAATTTACGTCGGATCCCTGGTTGCTCTTTGCCATCGTCTGTACTGATGCGAGTGCCGCCGACACGTTCTAGACTACCTTCAATGATTGTGGCCGTAGAGGAGCTATATTCTGCTATTAATTCGCGTTCGTGGTTCTGGCCTTTTTGTACCCATGGGGGTTTTCTGAAAAGTAAGCTAATGGGGACGAGGTGCAGTAGTATGGCGCCGAAAATTTGAGAAGGCAGTATTGAAGGTCGAAGGTTTTTCTCAAGAAGTACAAGAGCATTGGGAAGACGAAAGATGACATTGATGCGCCTGCAAACATAATTCCATAAGCGGTGCCCCTGTACTTGTCGAAGTACATGCTGAGAAAAACCTGGAGCATCGTCGAAACAGTTCCGGCGCCAGAGCCTGAAAATGACATTTATTTCGGTTAACTCGTGGTAGTGCGCATTTTGAGGTTACGCCATCTCCTTAGCTGCATTTATACGTAGCAATTTTTTATATGCACGAGTCCCCACTACCTTTTTCAATAGTGGTAAAACTCGCTAATCTCCCTTTCTCCCGGCTTAAAACAAAAATAAATTTTGCAACACAGCGACTGCAGTAAGCCTTATAATCTATTAGAACTTAAAAACTGGAAGGAATTACCTGCCAGCAAAAAACTACTTGCCGGTCAATAGAAAAAATCGTAAGGGTGCAGGGCGAGCTGGTGAATATTAACCATGTTGAATTAACCTGAGACTGGGGTAGAGAAGAAAACATCAAAACGTAGAAGGGAAAGAAAATAGACTAGGACGACGTCTCAAACTCAGCTGAGTTTGAGACGTCGTCTGGTCAATCTTGGTGCGAAATTTAAAAAAAGGCGCAAAAATATGCAGCATGACCAACTTTCTGGGACATTGCGCGGAATAGAGATTTACAGAGAAATATCGAAATTTTAATTGATTTGTGTTTTATGATACTCAGGCAATACAGTCGTCGGAAGCATTACGACCTTTGTCAAGAAAAACACAAATTGATAATTTTGTTTATGTCGCCCGTAGGAGTCAATGCAATACACTAGTAGAGCCGTGAAATAAAAACTATATGCGTCCAAAAGTTGAATACCTGCTTATTGATATAACATGACTGTCATCTAAGATATTCCCGGGGAACATTGCGATGTTTGTTTTGTTCAGTTAAAATATTAATTTTAGTGAAATGGCATAGGCGTTGATGTCCAAGAAAGTTGCGGGTGCATTCTTTTTATGACTTAAAAAGGCTTGGTGCCGCCATCTGTTCCAGGGGATTTGGCAGCCAAGCCTTTGGAGTTTTTGTCACGTAAAAAAAAATGAAATTCATTTGTCGCTTTTTAATAACACTTGGTGTTTTCTTAGGATAAAAAATAGAACCAGTGGTACTCAGTGCCATAATACCACTGTTTTTGCTTTGTTTTTAAGATACGCATTCGGCTTTATGACTGTCGTCAAAAGTATGAATAATACAAAGTGATGACAGGCAGCGTAATACAGAATGCTCCGTTCGTTTGATAACATATTTAGCTTTGATGAATGCATGCTGTTAAACGATGTAGTGAGGCTGCATCAACCAATCATCTTATTCTGAAGTTTTTTTTAAGTGATCAGTACAAGTATTTTTTTAATTATATAATTTTAAATGAAACCGTCTAGTTTAAATATGAACAATAATTTTTTTAGTAGTGCAAAAATTTGGGCGAGTTGGTGCATTATCAGGGAAATAAACACATTTTCAAGCAGTAACAAATAATCCGTCTGTAGGCAAAACCACTCTGGAAGGTAAATACGCCACTGAAGGCAACACGCCGAAACGGCCAAACTCTTAAAGGGGCCCCGCAATCATAATTAAGCGTCTACCTTTTTTTGCGGTTTCCACGTCTCTTGGGGTTCGGGCAAGCCAGCGGGCACGGAGAGAGTCACTAAATGTTCAGTGCGTCATATTTTAACCGGACGACGCGGAAACCTCCTCCACCGACGGGGGCGACCCGCGGTACCGAAAGCGCGCGTAATGTGACGTCTTAGGTCCTGGGCTTACTACTGGTCAGAGCCGCTAAAAGCTTCTTTTTTAGTCGAAATACAAAATATAAGGGGCGCGAACCGTTTCAATTATTTATAAAAGTAGTTTTTGTTCAGTATTTGAGATCAGAAAAGAAACAAATGCAGTTTATAAAGTACGGAAACAAGAAATGATCCGTCGACATACCCGCCACCAATCGGTGGAAAAGGCGGCGCCTACTAGAAAGGAGCAGTGGGATCATGCGCCGACACGGCAAGGTCCCGGATGTACGCGGCGGCGCTGCGGTCGTAGGGACCGAAGGACCCGGCCGGCTCTGAGCGTTCCCAAGGCCTTCGGTGAGCAGCTTTGTCTTGCGGTTTGGCCGTTTCGCGGTATGGCAGCGCGAAGTGGCTCCCATTCTGAACTGATCTTTACCCCGTGTTTGTTGTAGTTTGTGGCCAATGAAGTGTTATGATTAATTTGTGTTTAATCGCGCAGCAAATGCAATGCTCTAGCTGCCCGCTACATACAGCCTATCCAGAACACGCTTTAGTGGCGTCCTCTCGCGCCGTCGACACGGAGTACGGCAGCCGTGAGCGCTCGCTCAGCTCACCACCCCTCGTCTAGTTCACGGCCACTCAAGCAACCAAGGACGTCATGAAGGAGGTTATTTTTTGCTTGTTTTTGTAATTTTAATTTGCCTATAACTTCTAAAATAAATCGAAATTCTAAAGTAAATCGAGAAAAGTGTCATTAAGTTACTACGTTCAGTGCGCTCAGGTTTGGTGCAAATAAAAATTAGTAAAAAAGCCATTGCAGGGCCCTTTAAGGGTAACTCAGATGGCTCTTCTTTCAACGCTAAAGCTATTACATAAAGATGTAAAGGTAAGCAGAGGTAAGAACACTACAGCCAATAAACATTACAGGTCCATCTTCCCCAGAAATATTGGAGAGAAAGATACGTTAGAATAATCGTGTTTTTTTTAATATTAAGGAAAATTATTTATTACGTCTGAAGTATTTACATATTCACGTGAATTGAGAAGTAGTCGAATATATTAATAATTTTTTATGAAGATGTCGGAATATATTTTTTATTGTAATTAATTGTTTATTATCGGTAAAGTGCGACTAACTTTTTCAGAATGGAAACTTATTTCTAGATATTTTTCTTTGACGTGATTAATTTCAAACAGTTCTTACCATGAATGATCCCAAGCGATAATGTGAGCAAAACAATTCTTTTCGTGAAGCTTGCTCCCAACATTCCCAGCGCCGTAATTATGGCACCAGAAATCAGTGTCGCTCGTGCTCCAAAGAGCTGGCATAAAGGTCCAGAAACAATACCTGTAAAGAGAAAGTTCCAGCGCCACAAGGTAACATTATTAAAAAAAGTGCCTGTAAACGTTTTGTGCCAGTCTTCGTGATTGAACTATTCCTATATTAACTAAGATACTTATATTGGCGATCAGGCGCATCGTATTAATGAAGAAAGAATAGTTTAGTATGCTCAACACAAAACATTTTTCATGTCTACGGTATCGCAACAGAAACAGCGATATCAACCTTTATCTTCGTTGTTCAAGTGATGCTGACAGCGGCATAGGCATGAATCTCACCCGGTTATCTTCGTGGAAATCATCTGGACTTTGACGACCTACGGATCGCCACGCCAAGTTACTCGACCACTTTCCCGGTGGTACCAACGATCGAGCCACCAAACTTAAAAAGCTTCTGACACGCAAAAAAAAAAATTATTTTTTATGCTAGGCGTTGAAATGGCATATCAGGACATTACAAAAAAATTGTTTCACTATAGAGTTGCGTAGTTTGTTTATAAAAAATAGAAATACGAAGCCCAATTCAAAGTTCCCGCCGTGCTCTGTGACGTAACAGTGTACCGTAAGGTGTCGGGGCAGTCAGAAGGGAGGCATCGACCTACGTCACTAAAAGTAGGTTCACCGGAAGTCACGTGAGTTTCACTCCTCGTGCTCTCCGCGACCGTGCCTAAGATTTTTTTCTTATTCTGTTCTTTGTACGAGCGATTGCAGGAAACGAAGTTTCAGTTCCACTAGCTCTTTATCGCTGCACCGTTGCTTAGTTTGCGTGCTGTAAAATTTGAGGACGAAGAGTCAGTGGATCGACGTGATGGAGGTCAATGATGAAAGCGTTGCGAGTACAAACCAGTGTACGAGTGCATGCCGTCAGTCCGATAATACAGAGCTATACTAGGCGCAAAACAAGCTATCAAGTTTTGAAGAAAAAAATTTAGAACGCTCGCAGAAATTAGGATTGCTAGCATACGACACGCCCGATCGCATTGCTGAAGGTTCAGACACCGAGGTCTTTGAATCATCGGATACTCTCCAGGCTAAAGATGCCCGCCGTCTAAAGAATACGAACTGGTTTGTGTACCAAGTACAAGTAAACGTCGAGCACAAAGTACGTATTTTGTCTAGAACATGAGTAGAACTTTTTTTACTAGGTGCACATGCGGCCGATGTATGTCTCTCGGAAATGCATGCAGTGTGATCTCTTCTTCAGTTGCTGAAATACCGGGACAGTCCCTCACACAGCACCTTCTAGGCATTGTAGTTGATCACGTCAATTCACTGACTCCTCTTCTTCTACCTTTACAGCAACATTAAGCGATGAAAAGCAAATAAAAAAACAGTGTCTGCTTGGATCGCTCGTGGAGGTGCGGAGAATAACAAAAATATTTAGAAAAATATCACACGCGCTCGCGGTAAGCACGAGGAGGGATACAACTCACGTGACTTCCGGCGATGCCTCCCTTCTGACCGCCCCGACACCTTGCGGTACACTGTTACGTCACAGTGCACGGCGGGAACTTTGAATTGGGCCTCGTATTTCTATTTTTTATAAAACAAAACTGCGCCACTCTAGTAGTGAAACAATTTTTTTGTAATGTCCTGATATGCCATTTCAACGCCTAGCATGAAAAAAAATTTTTTTGGCGTGTCAGGGCTCCTTTAAATGATATCGTGTATGGTGTCTGGCAACCGGAGACGTTGCTAAAAGGCTATCTGGACACATGGCATTTTAGCTGGCTAGTCAGCGGAGCCAGTCGTGGCACGGCACCACAGTGGAACCACCAAACTTGGATCAACATGTATGGTGTCTAGCAACCGGGGAAGTCGCCAAACGGCTATCTTAACGCATTGTATTTTAAGCTCGCTAGTCAGCGGGGCAAGTCAGGAGCATGGCATCGCAATAGAAACAACGACATGAACCCTTCTCTTCGTCGTTCAGGTTGGTTACTTCAACGCCTCCTAGATAACAAAGCCGTAGTACTGATAAAGGTGTCGTCATCTGCGACGGCCAACGCTGGTCACAGATTGGACGCGGCGATTTCGTCAACGTTTGTCTCAAATTTGACTCGAAGCCGAGCGCTGATTCAGCACTCGTTTCCAATCTGTCTAGCGTTGGCCTTCACTGGTGACGCAAAAAAGTCACCACTACGGCCTTGTTTTCGCGGCGGTGTTGGTTACGTTCCTAATCCTCGCTGCTTCCACAGTAGGAACATTCGTTTGATCGCGATATCGTGCCCTTATGACGTTCTTCAGTGTCGCCGCTGACTCTTCGTGTTCTTGGCGCAGGGAGTCACGCCGTTTACCTAGCGGTACTGACTCTGCAAATGTCCGGGGACATTGAAACCAACGCCGGTCCAGGGAGTGAGTAATCCCAGGTGGCCGAGATTCTGAACATTGTAACTAGAATTGAGATGGGCCAAGGTCACATGCTTACACAAATCAAGAAGTTTCAGGACGCCCAA
This sequence comes from Ixodes ricinus, assembly GCA_037355805.1. Classification (NCBI taxonomy): domain Eukaryota; kingdom Metazoa; phylum Arthropoda; class Arachnida; order Ixodida; family Ixodidae; genus Ixodes; species Ixodes ricinus. Next base: position 63,170 of record JAZHYW010016344.1, read on the forward strand.
TGAACAATAGATGTGTTAATAAGGAGCCTCAAAGAAAGGGTAGTGGAAATGGAAGCCGATCTGAACTCTATCAGGACGTGTTTGGAAGGGAGCGCAAGCAACCGTGAAGTATCCACCAAAGTTTCATCGGACAAATCTAAAGTTAACGCGGGGTGAGATGACGCTAAAAGCAGACTCCGGAGATCGAATTTATATTTCTTTGGTATTACTGTCGCGCAAAATGGAACTAGGAGTCGATCGAAGGCAAGCATTTTGAGTTTTGTGAAGGACAGCTGAAAATTAAGGTTGACCCGAATGACGTCGAGATACGTAACTTTCTTTCTTCTCGTACCCAGTTCACTGTTGCTAACAACCAGAAATCAAACTGTGATAGCGTAACTTCCGGGGTTCCACGGGGATGCGTGCTAGGACCATTACTGTTTCTAATATGTATTAGTGATTTACCTAACTCAGTTGTGTCCAGCATCCGTCTCTTCGCGGTTGAATTTGTTCTATATAGCAAAATAATTGTTATAATGATCATCTTCAGCTTCAAAATTATCTGCATATAATATATGCCTGATGCTCCAAATGGCGCATGTCCCTAAATCTGTCAAACTGCAAACTTATTTTTTCTTACGAGTGAAGCGGAGCGTTTTACTCGTAAAAAATAACGAGTTAATATTTTGTATTTTATTGCCTCTGAACCAATTGACTCTGCCCCTTCTTATGAGTATATCGGCGTAACACTGACAAGTGGTCTAATCTGGACTAACCGCGCCGAAACTATTACGGCAAAAGCTTCTCGCACTCTTCGGAGCATCTAACGAAATATAAAAAACACCCTCTTGCCTACGAAAAGTGGCATAGAAAACATATGTTCGGCCGAAATTGAATACGCATCAGCAATTTGGAGACCATATCAAGTTTATCTCGTTTGTCATCTTGAGTACATTCAGAATCGTGCCGTAAGATTATTCCTTAATGAATACAACCCAACAACTACTGTTTCCGCTCTTAAACACCTGCTGGATATTCAAACTCTCAACGTGCGTCGTGAAATATGGCGTTTAATTTTTTTTTATAAAGTTTACAGCTCTCACCCAATACTCCGTTCTTCACTACTTTTTCCTCCAAGCAGATCATTGTCACGTCTACACCACTCATGCCATGTGTCGCAGATCACCGGTCGCACTAATTACTTCAACCGATCTTTCTTCTCGCAGACCATCATAGACTGGAACAACTGCCATTTGATATAGTGAGTGACCATTGATGACCCCACCTTGTTTTGTAATGCTATAATTTGCCATTTTAATATTAGCTCATATATTTTTATTTTATTCACATCATATTCTTCTGCAATTGTTTCTTGTTTAATGCAGCACTGTTAGCTGCAACGCCTCATGTTATTATGTTTCTCGTATCATTCTTTTTTTTTTTTTGCTTGTATAACCTCCCCTTATGAAACGCCCCTGAGAAAGGGCCCTTAAATGAATAAATTAATTAATTTTACTAATACTTTCAACTTGAATTCCCGTATTATAATACTTAATAGTTGTGCATAACATTATATTCGAAGCAGCAGAATAAGTAAATAAATTGCCTCGATTGCTCACATCTATACTTAGGAATTGTTTATGAAAATGTGTTTTGCGGGACAACAAACTTTTTTACCAGAGGAAGGCGTGTTTCTAAAGAAGCAATCATTACAACTATAACTAAGTCAATAGGTTATCAAATATGACTAAGTAAATAATAAGGCTCAAACCTCATTAAATTGAAGCAAATTTATTATCCTGATAATAGTGCGTAATTTAAAGCATCTAATAGGCTAAAATGACTCTTAATTTATTTCTTCCATTTTTACACAAGTTTTCTTAAAGGCCCTCGTTGATGGGATCACATAAAGGGGGGGGGGGTACGTGACACGAGAGCATAAAACAGTAACAACAATATATGCGAATACATCGGGTGCTGGAAAACAACGTGACCATCGCCATGAGCAAGGGGTACCGGCAATACACAAATTAGTCTGGGTACATGGCGAGCATAATAAAAGGATGAAAACAGTACAATACATGGCGACCAGTCAGCACAAGACAAACAAATAGAACGGCACAGTGGGAATCAACAGAAATGAGAACAAGAAGCGTTGCGAAATGCGGTGCTATGCGTCTGGGTTAAAAAATAGGTGAGGGGAGGTCATTCCAGTCTACACTAGTACGGCGGAAGAAAGAGAGAGAGAGAGAGAAAACATCTTTATTGACCCTCAGTTCAAGGTTTCAAAGTGGTGTCCAGGAGGACGCCATTCAGAAAAGTGCGGATAGGTGGATCATGGAGGATTGGTGGCGTCTTTCGACGCCCTCAGCTTCTTTTCGATCGTTGTGATGTGCTGAAGAAGGGCGTCGAAGATGGCGGGCACGTGTTGATGATTTATTGGAGAAAGCCACTCTTTCCATGTCGTGGGCCGAAGCCCGGGAGGGAGCTTGGAAAGTGCAGAGCGGATGGATAGGTGTGCATGGAGGCATTGCCAGTAGGTGTGCGTGTTGCTTGGGTAGCTAGTGCAGAATGGACACTTAGCTGTGCCCTGAGCACCTTGGAAGAGATGAGTATAGTGTGGGGAGTATAGCGTGTGGGTCTGTGCTCGGCATAGAGTGCTGGCCTGTGGTCGGGAGAGTGTGGAGGCGGTGGTATGAGGGCGAGTCTGGATTCGCGGAGTTGTCGGAGTGTGTCAGAGCGCTGTTGTTGGTATTCATTGCGCTGGAGTTGGGGGTCATAGGACGTAGGACAGTCGACCGCAGGTCCCGGAGTGGAAGTGACTCGGGAAAGTAATTGTGAATGTGCTTGTTCATTGCCTGGGATTAGAGCGTGGCCAGGGATCCAGTAGATGTAGAAGCGAAGGTTGGGGTGGTGTTGAGGGCGGCTCGAAGCTCGCGCGACATGTAGTTGGGGAGTTGGTCGTACTGAAATGTGCGGACTGCCTTTTGGGAATCTGTCAGAACAGTGATGGAGGTGTGCCCCTCGTGGGGGTTGCGATGGCATGGTGAATGGCAGAGCACAGCGCCTGAGTCTCCAGGAGGTCTGCCGACGGTGTTTCGGTGTATGTTTGCCTAAGTGTTGTGTTGGTCTGGGGACTGTGAATTGCGGTGCGGCCGAGTTTGGTGCTACGGTCGTAGCTGGCGTCTGTGTAGTAGATGAGGTGCTGCTGTGCCTGAAGTGTGTCGAGTTTTTGGGATATGCGTTTGGCTCTGTGCTTGCGGCATTCCGGGTTGCTGTCAGGACTCATGTGTTTTGGTATGGGGAGGGTGGTGATTCGGGGTATGGTATCCCAGAGAGTGTGGTTGTTTCGATGGGGAGGGAGGTACAGGATGTCGTACCCGAGATAGTTGGGAATGTAGCGAAGCTGCAGGGGCGTGGTTAGGCGTTCCTGTTGACCCAGTCGGTGCAAGCCGACTCGCTCCTTGAGTGTGTTGAAGGGGTCCATCTGTTGTACACACTAAACATTTTCACGCCCTTATTGGTGTAAATGGCATGGGTCACAACTCACCCCCTTATTGGTGTACAAAAACGCCCCAGAAAAAAGGTGTTGTTGCTCACACCCTCAAAAACCGGCGTAATTCCTTACACCCTTCACAGAAAGGTGTGATTCTGCTCTACACCATTTTATTAGGGTGTGATGGCAGCAGTACACCCTTTCAAAAAGGTGTACTGCAGCTAGAAGAGCACGGTAAAAAAAAAACCGAGACTAGTGACAAAAATTGGGAGAACACAACACTGTCTCAAAATATTTTGAGACGTGTTGTGTTGTCCCGATTTTTTTTCACCATGATCCTTCACCAGCTCGCCTGTGCAGTAACTCTCACTTCATTCAGCTAGAAGTAATACTAAATGTGTAACACAGCACTTCATCAAAAAGTATTTACGGAGAAATGATTGCTAACAAATTGAAACATGTGGAACACTTTATTTTTTTCAATCCAGAAGAATGTAGGTGGATCTTATCCTCTTCTGTCGCGAATTCGCGACAAACCAATGTCAAACCTCAAATGCGAGCATTTGTGACGTAATGTTAAGTTTTCGGGACAAAGCTACAAAATTCTTAGAGGCTTAAAATAAATGCACTCAAACTTTTAGTAAGGCTTTCCTTCGCCTAAACCTACTTTAATGCTTTCTAACTCTGGTGACGTAAGCAAAACTCGACAAGGCAAAGACGGAACAATAATAATAATAACGACCGGGAGTTGCTTGGGGCGTAAGCGGCAGTTCATGTTTGTAAACAGTAAAATGGTCGAATGAGACGGAAGCAGGACTACTACCAGAAGCATGCGTCCAGAGTACTTACAAATAAAGCACCGATCTCATGTAATCCGTGATAGATGCATAATCCGATTCGGGCAGCACAGAACAATTCACCAACACAACGTCGGGGATGAAGGCGGTCGCTCACATTCAACGGAACTCTCGCGGTCGCCGATCTGCAGCTCTCTGTCGTGATAGATGCACAATCCAATTCGGGCAGCACAAAACAACGCAAACACAACGTCGACGTAGAAGGCGGTCGATCACATTCAGCGGAAGTCTCGCGAACGCCGATGAGCAGTTCTTTGTCGAACCGGGTCCAACAAACAGAGCACAATAATTGCATGAACTCCGACGAAACTAACGACCATTATTAAAAAGTTAGTATGAACGTATTCCGGCCGTTCAAGACGAAAAATCACGGCTGCGACTGCAACGCACGAAAAACAGGAGACACTGACGCCTGACGGGTGCCCCCTTTTAGAAACCGGACCTACGTGGCCCCTACAACTCATCATAACTTGGACTACGGCAAAGACTTCGGTCCCAGTGAGCCCATCAGGGCGTCAGAGCGAGTCACGTGACAAATTTTCGTCCAAGCGCCTTTGTCCTACGGAGAGCAGTCACGTGTTACGCAACACCACTCTGATTTGCTAGAAGCGGCCTTCGCAATCGTTCACAGCCACACGAAGACACAAAAGAAGGTGTGGAGGCTTATCAGAAGACGAGGTCAAAGAGGGGTGGACAAAGCAGCTAATCTCCCTCTGCTGCTTTGTATAGGCCACCTGCGCTGCCACGGGAGGGTCGCGAAATGGGACACGTCAGGACTTGCTTCATGCAGTAGCGTGCGTGCTCTGACGCCGACCGCGAAATCACGAAATAAATACACAAAACAAATTCGAACGCATGAAACAAGAAATGCGGTTTCACGCGTACCAAAAAACAAAATAAAAAATAAATAAATAAAGCGTCGGGAGGTTAGATATTTTGGTGTCAACACGCAGATATAAGAATCGCGTACCCAAGCGGGGGTGTCATGAATTCGGCACTTTCGATTGTCTTGCGACATTGTTTCTTCAGAACTACACACAAAAATAAAATCACAGTGAAGGTGCTATAAGTAGTGCGAGGCCCAGTCAGGTGAGTTTGTAATACCCGAAATGAGGGCGCCACGGCCCGCAGTTTGTTCAATGTTTCAGCGCAGGAGGTCTTTCTCGGGTTAAAAGCAAGCAGATTCCGTTTTGCTTAATCTTGTTTTTCTTTTCTTTTTTAACGTCGGATTTTAGGCGGTTAAGAAATAGAAATACCTCGCCGACATAGGCCATTCAAGCAGGACTCTTGACACTCAACAAAAACTGCGTCGCGTACGGTATGTCAGGATGGTGTCGGCGCGACCCATCCCTTTTTTCACAGATATTGGCTGGACCAAAATGGTAACGGCACAATTTTTCAGATTTGATCCTATATCGGCGCAATACTGTGTGCTGCCCGGGCTGTATATTGTCACGTCTTCGTCCATCTTTTGCGAGTGGAGATGTTTTGTTTTAAAATCGAAGTTGAACTGATAAAACTGACGCACGCGCGACACGTAATTTTCGGCTCGTGTGGGACGGTGAGTTCGATCGGAGTTGCAAAAACTATACTCTATTTTTTCCTAATCATACGCGACTTCATGTGGTGAATAATTATTTTGTATGTTTGTACCACCGTAAATCACCAATAGTTTCAGCAAAGCAATAAACATTAACGGATATGAAATCATGGGTGTATTAGACTGCATCACCATAACGCCCCTTTTACATCGTGTGAATAAAGGGCGTAAAATTCGCCCAAACACCCTTTTTACACGATTTAAGAGACCATCGCTACAAGCGGGGTCGTAAAAAGGGTGTAGAAGGGATGAAAAACGTCAGCACACCCTTTTTACACCCACCGATATTCAGAAATCGTGTAAAAGACGTGTAAAAAGGGTGTTTTTCCTAACTTACACCCTTTTTACGCGATTATGGGTGTTAAAATGTTTAGTGTGTAGGTGCTCAAGGGGACCGTACTGTGGCACGCCGAGAGCAAGGCGGGTGGGTTTGCGGAGCTGTGTCTGGAGGTGTTTAAGTTGACGGTTAGTGAGCGGGGTGTAGGGGATATGCTAGAGTACGAGAGAGTAGATGAGATCTTCGATGGCTCGTCTCATGTCGCTCTCTTTGAGGCCTCTGTGGTGGCGGGAAACACGGCCTGAGGATGTGTGATTTGATTTATCCGTTTAGAGAGGGTGGAAATGGTGATATCGCTTGCACCGTTGTTTTGGATGGTGAGGCCTAAGAGCTTGATGTGCGGGCGTTGGGGTATGGGAGTGCCGTCGAGGTGTACGGTGATCAGCTGCCTGTCGGGATTGTTTTTGCGGTTGGAGATGACGAGGAGTTCCGATTTAGATGGAGAACAGGCCAGACCTATACTAATGGCATAGCGTGCGACAGTGTCGCAGGCGTGTTGCAGTGTCTCTTCCTGCTGGCCGGGGGAGCCGGTGTTGGTCCATAAGGTAACGTCATCGGCGTAGATGGAGAATTTGAGGTGGGGGATGGTGTCGAGTTGTGCGGGAAGTTTGCTCATGGCAAGATTGAAAAGGGTGGGAGAGAGGATGGAGCCTTGTGGTACTCCTTGGTGTAACGGAAAAGGTGTGGAGATGTGTCCAGGAATTTTAAAGGCGGCCGTGCGGTTCGATAGAAAGTTGCGGATGTAGTTGTACATTCGAGGGCCGCACTGCGTTTCTCTGAGGGTACTGAGTATGGAGTCATGCGAGACGTTATCAAAGGCTTTGTAGATGTCCAGGCTTAGGAGTGAGCGGAGTTGTGTGGTGCTTTTGTCTTGGAGGAGGTCATTGTATAGCCTGAAGGAGACAGTCTTGTGTGGAGATATCCTTGCGGTAGCCAATGAGTGTAAAGGGTAGGACTTTCACGTGCTCGAGATGCCATTCGAGGCGCGTGAGAACAAGCTTCTCAAGAAGTTTGCCGGTGCACGAGGTGAGAGAAATGGGTCGTAGGTTCTTGACTTCGGAGGTTTTGTTTGGTTTGGGGATCATGGTGACGATGGCGTGTTTCCATTCTGCTGGTATGCTCGCCAGTTTGCCAAGCACTATTGAAGTAGTTTAGGAGTTGTGGAGTTGTGTGTCGTCGAGATTGCGGAGAAGTTGATATGTGATTTGATCTTCGCCAGGTGATGTGTTTCGTTTGAGAGAGTCAAGTGCCCGCTTTAGTTCATTGAGTGGGAAGGGGTCGTCCATGTCGCATGGGTCGAGGGGAGGAGTTGGAGGTTCTTGTGTGTGTGGTGTGTCGGTTGGTGGTGGAAAGAAGGTGTCGCGGAGTTGCTGCTCGAGGTCGTGCGAGGTAATTTTGCTGGCGAGCATAATGCGTGTGAGGGGTCGCGAGGTTGAGAAGGTGTGAGGTGTGTGCGTAGGATGCGCCACGTTTGTTTGGTGCCGAGTTGACCGTTGAGGGAGTCGCACAGTTGGAGCCAGTTTTCGGTGGTGAGTTGCTCTGCGTAGGTTTCGGCTTCTTTGGTGATGTTGTCAATTTTGTGTTTTAGGTGTTTGGAGTGCTTGGTTTTCTTCGATTTTTTCACCAATTTGCGTCTAGTTTGCCAGAGGTTGAGAAGATGGGTGTCAATGTACGGGGTAGCGGTTGTGGTTTGGGCTTCTTTGGTGCATTTGTTCTGGGCCTGGAGGAGATGGTTGGCCCAGGCTCTGGGATCAGCGTCCGTCGGTGGGGGTTGTTGGAGGTATGGTAGCGAAAGTGATCCCAGTTTGTGATGCAAGCAGTATTGCGACGTACTTTCTGTTTGACGTTGGTGATCAGTGTGAGGTGGATGAGGCGATGATCGCTGCCTAGCTGTCCCCTATAAAAGTGATTTTTGACTTTTTATTGAAAACGTGTTGACTTCCTGTTGACTGTGATTACTTTCTTTGACTTTGACTTTCTGTTGACATGGTCAACAGAAAGTTTGTTGACTTTGTGTTGAAACTTTTCTGATGATTTTCGTCAACCTGAGTCAAAAGAAAAGCTGTTGACTTTCTATTGACTTCATGTTGATTTTTTTCTGCCGACTTTCTGTTGACATGGTCAACAGAAAGTTTGTTGACTTTGTGTTGAAACTTTTCTGATGATTTTCGTCAGCCTGAGTCAAAAGAAAAGCTGTTGACTTTCTATTGACTGAATGTTGATTTTTTTCTGCTGACTTTCTGTTGACATGGTCAACAGAAAGTTCGTTGACTTTGTGTTGAAACTTTTCTGATGGTTTTCTTCAACCTGAGTCAAAAGAAAAGCTGTTGACTTTCTATCTGATTTTATGTTGATTTCTTTCTGCTGACTTTCTGTTGACAGTGTCATCAGAATGACTGCAGACGTTCTGTTTACTTCGTGTTGAAAATTTTCAGTTGACTCTCTATAGCCAGTGTCAATAGAAAAGCTACAGACTTTCTGTTGATTTTTTTGAACATTGTACACCTCAACTAGATGTCAAAAGTGGCTAAGTTTTTCAATAGTCTCTGACAAGGTGAGAACGGGAAGCTGCTTCAGTTGTCCCGCTTCCAACGCGAGCCTACTACCCTTGAAAACGCTTCGGCGTTCGTGCACGTCGAGCGCGCGCGTGCAGTCAAAGCACGACGGAAGGCATGGGGCGTGGGCTGGAGGCCAGGCGTTCGAAAGGCATGTCCTGCCGTTCTGACTTTGTAAGTGACTATAGTGACTTGAATGACCATATTAAATAGTCAAATAGTAAAAAAGCAAAATCACTATTTAAAAGTGGAGAAACTGTCTTGACTCGCTTCGTCCTGAGTGGTGCTATGCAGAGAAGCGATAATATTTCTTCTAGGAGCCGTATTTGTGGTTGTTGGTTTAGCATCTGTCCCGAATTATTATTAGATGTACCAATGCTTTCTAGTAAGAGATATCGTCCACGACCTTCAAAATACTGTTTTCCCTTTGACGGACTCCCGAGGAGAACATCAAATACTTGGAACCTTAATAAGTGTTGAGGTGGTCACCGACCAAATGAATTCCTTCAATATGTAGGCTATATAAGGCTCTATAAGGTGTTCAGTGCTTCATGGTGTTTGTGTTTGTCTTCGTTTCTAATGTGTATTTTTCGGATATATGTAGTAGTAGTGCCTTCAAATACCACAGGGACGTCATTTACTAACAAAATAAAAAAAGATGAAATCGCGTTTCTTTTTTTATTTGCGGAATTTTGCTGCAGCCATTTGGAGGAGAGTGGATAGCCATAGTTGGCTTCCAAAACTTTGTTGAATAAATAGCTAAGCTGTAACGATTTTTTCTTCTTTTTAATATTCTGTAGCTTTTCAGTTGAAAAGCTGTAGCCTTTCAATTGGAAAGCAGCAGAAAAAGAATCTTGGAGGCGACAGAAAGTCTGTTGACTTTCTTATTACAAAGTGGGCCAATATTCAAAAGAAAGTCAACAGAAAAGCTAGGAAAGTCAGATGAAAAGCTATTGACATTTTATATCCTCTGATGAATTTTTTCAACAGCTTTTCAACAGAAAAGCATCATGGGAAGTTTGTTGACTTTCATTAGAAAAGTGGGCCAATATTCAAAAGAAAGTAAACAGAAAAGCTGTTGACATTATATATCCTCTATTGACTTTTTTCAACAGCTTTTCAACAGAAAAGCGTAACAATTTTTTGTAAGGGGTTCATCAGATGCGGACCATTCAGCCTCGGATGGGCCGTGATGGAAGGCCAGGTCGGGATTGGTATCGCGTTCCACACTGTTACCGGTGCGGGTGGGTTGTATAGTGTCGTTGGCCAGTGTCATCGACGTTTAGACGGTTGCTTGTTCGAGGAGGCGCCCATTGTGTTGAGTGTTTGGGTAACCCCAAGACACATTGGGGCTGTTGAAGTCTTCGACTAAGAGGATGTCGTGGTCGGTGTTGTTTGCCACGAGTTTGGTGAGCCAGGAAGTGGGATCTGCGACGTTGCGGCCCGGTCGCCAGTACGCGTTGACGATTGTGATGGGATTGGGGCAGTTGCGAGATTGAAGGGTGATGATGACGTGCTCTTGGTGAGCGGTGTTGATACCTGTTGTGTTGAGTTGTATCGACGGGTGTTCCTTAGAGATGTATGTCGTGACGGGTGGGGAGGTGTATGTGTTTTGCCTGCGGTCGGTTTGAGTTACGCAGGGTTGGGTGTAGGGTGTGTATTGTGGAATGTTGTGAGTGCCCTGCGTGTCCTGAAGAAGGATGGCGTCAGGTTTGCGATCTAGCGTGTTGAGGTATTTGGTGAGACTGGCTCGTTTACCTTGTAGGCTGCGGCAGTTCCATTGTAGGATGTGTATAGATTGTTTAGATATGGGTTTCGTCATCAGTTGATGAGGTTTCGATATTTTGACGGGGGATTTTGCTTTCAGGGTGGTAGGGGTCGTCTGTTTTTCGTTTCGGGTGCTGATGGCCCTGTGCTTTCAGTTCTGCTACATCCTGCTCGAGAGCGGCCAGGCGCTCCTGAATGTTTTTCAGAACGAGCATGATTTGCTTGAGTTCGATGGAGACCTGGGGAATGACGGGTTGAGAGGGGGAGGTAAGGTGTCTATGTGTTGATTTTCTGGTGCTGCGTTTGTCGCTTGTACTGTGTTTGGGGCGGTTGGAGTGCGCTTGGCAGTGAGAAGTGCTTGTTTGTACGTGTCGGATGCAGTAATGAATTGGGGTATAGATTTGGGTCGGGATGCGTGTGTCGGATGTATAGTGGAACGGAGTGGCTCTCTCACCTTGTTGCTGCGGCTGAGACTCCGGGTCCTGCAATGTTGCTGAGTTGAGCCTCGTGGGATGGGCGGTAAACGATAATTCTCCTGTCTGGAGTTGGCAGAGGGCACCTTGTCGGATGGAGGTGTTGGGTGGAGGAGCGGGCTGGGTGTGGCCGAGGCTTTCCCACCCTTCGGTTTTGGTGGTGGAGGAGGGTGCGCAGCGTGCTAGGGATAGTTGTTGCCTTGGGACGCTGCTGTACTCCCCGTTTGTAGGCAGCGAGAGTAGCTTGCGCATCGGCTTGCTTTTTGGCGGGGCAGTTTGGGTCTTTGGAGGCGTGCTCTTCTTCAGAATTCACGCAGTAAGGGACGCAGTTGTGAAGGGTGTCCCAGGTCATGTCTTCCTGGTAACAGATGTCGCATACGGTTATCTTGCCTTTCTTGGGGCAGACTTCCGTGCGGTGGCCGAGTTGGAGGCAGTTTTGGCATTGTTGAGATTTTGGCTTGTGTGGGTGGCACCGGAATCGGAGGCGGCGGTAGTATATAGCATAGGGCACGTATATGCCTTCGAAGGTGATGAGTGCCGTTTCGGTCTTGCCAATCATGCGAGCGGTGAGTACTGGGACATTGGATTCGATGTTGGCGATGAGCTCGTCGGGGGCGGTGAGAGACGCGACGCCGTGGATGACGCCCTTGCAGGAGTTGGTCGGGGCTGAGGGGTAGCTGGTAACGGCGTAGTCGCGGTTTGCAATGGTGAGTTTCGTGGTCTGCAGGAGCTTTTCCTGGGCCGAGGGTCGATAGGTGTCGGCGATGAGGACGTTTTGCATGTCACGGATTTTGAAATATTTCTCTTTCGCTTCCGATGGCGTAAGGTGGGCAGCGGCGGTTACAGCATCTGTGAGGTGGGTAGATTGAAGTTCCGATAGGGAAGCCCCGTCGGTAAGCTTTATGACGATGGTGAGGTGACTTTTCGTTGGTTTTGTAGAATAACGCACTGTGGTCCATGGTTCAGCTACGGGCGGAGTCATGGCGGGAGCTTCGGAGAAGCAGCGGGGTGCCGGAGGTGCAGCTGGGCGGCCGGCCGGGGAGTGGGCCTCTCGATCTTCAGTCTGAAGGCTCACGTTTCGGAGCAGGGAATTCGGCGAGAACGGAGAGCTCCAAGAGAGCAACGACCGTTCTCGACAGAGGTTGAGCGAGAACTCTCGGGGAAGATAGAGGAGTTAAAATAGGTTGTGCTGCCTGAGATGCGGGAAACGTGATACGGGAGGAGCTCGAACATGGAACTCTTTATCGGCCTCTCAGATGAGTTCCTCAATCCTAAATTTCGAAAAGAATTTCTTTTTTTATGGCCAAACGTCATATAGTTTATCCTGTTGTGAACCGATGTACTCGCTGTAAAATAACGAAGACAAATGCCACCAGCGCGTCACGGGGTCATATTTGTACCCAAATTTTGTTTTACTGCTGAATTTTGCCTTGTGAAATCAAAAGCGTAGTTCTTTCCGTTTCTATTGACAATTAAAATAGCATCCCTGATATTTTGAGGACTGACGCCAACCGACCTAGACGCCCAAGTCGCACGAGGGTCTAGAGTGCCTTCATACACACCTGCGCTTTTGCTTGAGTGGTGACATCTCAGCCATTTTTCCGCCCGATCGTTTTTTTATGCATTTTGAGGTGCGTGCAATCCGGCGTCACTCAGCTCAAGCGCATAGCTGTGGCTAATGAATAGACGCCATTTTACCGCCCAAGTCACATACCGAGTGGACGAGAGCGTCACGCGCTGGCACATTCTGGGCAACAATGGATGTCTTCACCCGGAGACAGACAGACAGACATGTAGGCACTCTACGAGGGTCACGCTTGTGGTGCCATCTCACTGCAGGTGTAGCAACCACAGATTTAAAAGCAGACGCCCGACAAAAGGCTTTCCAGGTCTATGAGAGGCAGAGCCGAATATCGGGAGTGTTTGCTTAATGGGCAGAGCAAAGGCCGCCACCCGCACCGAATATTCCCCCGCGGTTAGAGCGTAAACCAAAATTGTGACACAGAGTCGACCAATCAGCAGACCGCGACGTCACAATATTAACAACATTTAAGTCGTTAAATCAAAGCGTTCAATCTCGGCGTCTCGGTGACAATGTCGTCAAAAAAATCAGCAGCAAAGACCGTAACTACGCAGCTTGCTCTGGTTTGGAGCGCACGTTCGTTTATTCTAACGTTGAGTAGGGACGTGATGAAAACGTCACATGCGCCAAGTTTTCAGTCACCAAGAGTTGCACCATTTTACTTTAGCGACTCTAAAATGGCTTAAATTAGTCAAGTCTCATGTTAAAGCTCACGACCACCACTAGGGGCTGTTTCGCGGCCTGCGGTTGGCCACAAAATGCTCGCCTTTTCAAACCAATAAATGGCTAAACTATCCCAATACACAGCCCTAATGAGAGGGCGCCATAGAGCACAACCCCTACTGTAAACGCATGCGTCGCTTGCGAAGCTGCTCTAAACCAGATTGCTCTTACACTTCCATGCGGCTTGGTCATTTACATTGGCGCCCATCCTTAAAAATATCAAGTGTGTTCTAATATTCTACACGAGCTGAGCTCCACCATTACTTCGGGCGAGGCACAATACAGCAAACAAGCTTACAGGCGACTTTATTTTGATTCAGGCAGTGGGGTAGATTGTTGTTTCTTAACATTTTTATGTTTTGACATATATCGCATAAAATGCAACGATTTTGCTTTTTGAAAGTTCAGACATGCTGTTGATTAATAAAATTAAATTCGAAATAAATGGTGAAGGAGTTTTGTGTTTCGAGGTGATCCTGGTCTGTGACATCTTTGATTAGTTGGTGCTCCGTTCCAATCGATTAGCGACAGGCTCTCGAGACTTTTTAGAGCAATTTATGTACACTCTAAAAATTATTAAATAATGTAAGAAGCCACGACTTTAGTAAACGTTCCCAACCATGCCTTTGCGGACAGTTTCGCACCATATTTATAATTTTCTCTTTTTTTAGTACCGCTTTTAGAATCCATTAAAACTGACGCGACGTACACTATGTTTCATTGCCTCTCCACGGACTTGAAATTTATTTCATTTTTGTTTATCCAAAAAATATAACTCATAGAATATGATAAGTATTCAGATGACGGACAAGTTCAGTACAAATTTAAAAAGTCAACATTTTTGTTTATTTTTTGCCTTATATTTTTGTGCCCACCGCTAAATATGATAGAAAGCACCGACTCCCGTCGGCGTGTTTTTAACACGTACCGTTTGTGCCAACTAATAATATGTATCAAACCAAAACCGACCGTATAATCACTAATTGACCTATACTTTTTGAAACAATCCAAGTATAGACTTGTACAAAATAATTTGGAAACGAACTTTAAAAAACGAGATTAAAAAGATGCTTGCTTTGTCTTAATTTTACGCACAAATTCGGTACACAGAAAATGTGTTTTTGCGGCATTCTTCGGGATTTGTGGTGGACATTACAGTATTTTCTCTTAGCGATATTTAGGTATTTTATTCTAAGCTTAACTTTTTTTTCGTGATGGTAGACACGTCTTGGGTATCTCGATTCTTTCCCTCTATAAACTGTTCTAAAGTGAACGCAAAGTTGAGCAAGTTCCGGCTCTCAACTGGCGAGCTGATTGGCCGGCACTGCGCCGTGCTCTTCAGGATACGCCCCGCCGAAGTAGGTCGAAGCATCAAGATCCGTCTTGGTTGGATCGCCGAAAGCTGGCGTATTAAAAAAATGCGCCCTATGCGGTTCCACCTTTAAACATTTTGTAGCAGTGTTTATGGCGTTTGCCACACTTTCCTTGGTAATCCAGAAACCGTAAACACATTAAATGTCTAAAAATATATATATATATAAGCCTTAGTGGTCAATTCTGCACATAACATTAGAGTGCTTTTCTACTGAAAGTTTTTGGCCGTCACGCTTGAATCCTTACCGCACATAAATAACATGTAACTACCGACCATCTAAAGGGTATGCCATTTTCCTTTACTACAAGGCAGAGTCAAAAAGTAACCGCCCTTTAGTAATAGAAATTGATATCCCCCGATTGCCTTCTGTGCTCAAATATTGTTTGACCCTCCATTAAAGTGAGCTGTGCACGCCGGCCCAGCGGCCTGCTCTAAGATGTCACGTGGCCACAGCACTCTCAAAATGGCCACCTCCTTGAAGCCGTGCACCGGAAAGGACCAACACTCAGTAATCTGGTTTTTGGGTGCAGAGGGCGAACAGCCCACGGATATTGGTCGCAAAACGCTGAAGCAGTACGGAGGTGTACCTGTTTGCCACTTCGACAGGTAGAGGAGTAGTACAAATATTCTTGAAATCGTAGAGCGATGTCTGACTGGATGGGCTCCAATCTCCGGACGGGCTCAAACTTCAACCACGCCGCACTCATTATAAAAAGTCCAGCGCCTTTTACGTGAAAACCGCCGTGTCCCCATTAATGGAATGGCTAAATTTAACATTAGTCATCCTAGTGAAAAATCCATTTGTATGAGAAATTTCTTGTGTTCAATAAACACATATGAATCATACAAGACAGGTATTAGTGAGAAGTTTCTTATAAGTGTCTTATATGGTTCTTATGTGATTTTATATATTGTCACGAATGACAAGTGATGAGGCGGCGAATAACTGAGTAAACTGAACGTTTAATGTGGAGAAATTTTGCTCAAAACAAAGAGGAAACCGAGGAAAACAACAAAACGTCACGGGCGTCGAAGTCGGCGAAACAGCTGGATCGAACGCTGGGGCGAAACTGACCCCGCTCGCCATGCGGTGTCCCTTATGAACCCTCGTGGGTTTCTGGCACATTCGGCGTCAGAACTTTCGGCGCGTAGAACATTCTGGAACTCGATCAGATGAGAATGTTCTCGAACTTACGAGAACGCCAAGTGTAAATAATAAATAAAGGGACAGTCCGCTGACGGGAATCGAACCTAGACCCTCCGCACGAGAGTCGAGCGCGGTAACCATTCGGTTCCTCACGCGCCTCGCTCAGCGACGCACGTGGCATTACTCCCCCTTTAAAAGCGCATCGACTCGATGCGACGTGCCGGGAAACAAAACAACACAACAAACAAAAATATTGGCAAACTACGCAGACTTTTACAACACAATCCTATTGAGTGTATTACAAAGCACAATTCACAGTCCTATCGATCGTAGTACGGCTTCAGGCGTACGACGTGGGTGACTTCCGGTCGTGGGGGCCGCGTGATGAAGTCCGTGTTCCGTCGGGCATCACCTCGTAGCTCAGACCCTCGAGTCGACGAAGAAATTTCTAGGGTCCAAAGTAGCGCTTGAGGAGTTTCTCGCTGAGACCACGGCGGTGAATCGGTGTCCACACCCACACCCTGTCTCTGGGCTGGAAGTGGGCGTCCCGACGACGAAGGTTGTAGCGGTCAGTCTCAACACGTTGTTGCGCTTTAATCCGAAGTCTGGCGAGCTGACGGACTTCTTCTGCCTGTTGGGCAACCACCTGGGCGTCGTCGTTTCCGTCGATATACGGTTCGTGGGTTAGCATCGCGTCCAGCATTGTCGTTATCTTGCGATCATTAACAAGTTGGAAAGGGTGTCGCCCCGGTGGTCTCTTGCACGGCCGTGCTGTAGGCAAATGTCACGAACGGCACCACCTCGTCCCATATCTTGTGCTCCACGTCGACGTACATGGAGGTCATGTCAGCGAAGGTCTTGATGAGTCTCTCCGTCAGCTTGTTGGTCTGCGGGTAATACGCCGTGGTGCAACGATGGCTGGTGTGACTGAGACGGAGGATTTCTTGCGTCAGCTGGGCTATGTACGATGATCTACGGCCTGAGATCAGAATATCGGAAGCGCCGTGCCGGAGGACGATGGACACGATGAAAAACTTGGCGACTTCCACGGCAGTCCCTGATGGAAGGGCTTTCGTTTCGGTGTACCGCGTGAGATAATCTGTGGCGACGATTATCTGTTTCCTTGCGTCGATGGTGGAAAGGACCAAGTAGATTCATTCCGATCTGCTGGAACGGTGCGGTCGGGGGAGCAATCGGCTGCAGGAGACCTGCCGGCTTCGTCAGCGGCTCCTTGCGTCGGTCGTCGCTGGCACTTGTGGCACGATCGTGTGTAGTGGTGAACGGTCTTCGGAAGCTTGGGCCAGTAATACCTTTCACGAATTTGGGCCAGCGTACGGCTGTAACCAAGGTGTCCGGACTTTGGG
This sequence comes from Ixodes ricinus, assembly GCA_037355805.1. Classification (NCBI taxonomy): domain Eukaryota; kingdom Metazoa; phylum Arthropoda; class Arachnida; order Ixodida; family Ixodidae; genus Ixodes; species Ixodes ricinus. The sequence continues at coordinate 80,425 of JAZHYW010016344.1, forward strand.
TCTTCGTGGCAGGCTTGGAAGTTCTCCTCTATAAGGTCCGTCGGGATTACCAGCAGCCATGGCGAGCTGTTGTCTCCGAAGTTCTCCTTGTGAAGTACACCTTGTCGAAGGACGAAAATTGGGAAGGCTCTCGAGAAGACACAGAGGATAGTAAATCCTCCTCCTTCGGAGATGCTCGATTAGCGCGCCAGCTCAGGATCGCCCCTTTGACGTCGTGTCATGTCGTCGGCGTTCACTGCGCCCAGGAAGCAGTCGTCGTCATCGTCGTTGCTGCTACCGGGAGATGTCTCGACAGGGGCTCTGGACAGGCAGTTGGCATCGCTGTTCTTGCGGCCAGACTTGTAGACCACAGTCATGTTGAACTCCTGCAGTCGGAGGCTCCATCGAGCCAGTCGTCCTGAAGGGTCCTTTACGTTCGCAAGCCAGCAGAGTGAGTGGTGGTCCGTGACAACGCGAAACGGGCTCCTGTACAAGTACGGGCGAAACTTCGTGATTGCCAAGATGACTGCAAAACATTCCATTTCAGTCGTGGAGTAATTTATCTTCGCTTTGGACAGTGTCCGACTTGCATTGGCGATGACTCGCTCGGTGCCTTCTTGCACTTGAACCAGTACCGTGCCAAATCCTGCGTTACTTGCGTCCGTATGAATCTCGGTTTCCGCAACCTGATCGAAGTGTCCAAGAATCGTAGGAGTCCGAAGTTGTCGTTTCAGCTCGTCGAATGCCTGCTGTTTTGCTCCTCGGCCCATTCGAACTTTCGGGCGTCCTTTGTGAGGTTTGTGAGCGGTGCGGAAATCCTTGCGAAATCGCGAAACAAGAGCCGATAATACGCACATAGTCTAAGGAATGATCGCACGGCCTTCTTGTCTGTCAGCGCTGGAAATGCCGCGACGGCGCGAGTCTTCCTGGCTCTGGGCGAACGCCATCGTTGCTAACCGCGTGGCCTCGGAACTTCAGTTAGTCGTACGCGAGCTGACACTTCGATGGCTTGAGGGTGACACCGGTGGTCTGCATTGCCTAGAGAACAGCTCGGAGTGGTCGCAAGTGCTTGCCGAAGTCGCTTGAAAACATTACGACGTCGTCAAGGTAGTCGAAACAGCTCTGCCATTTCAGCCCAGCCAGTACGGTGTCCATGACACGCTGAAAAGTCACTGGTGCCGTGCATAATACAAAGGGCATCACCTTGAACGCGTACAGTCCGTCGGGCATGACGAAAGCTGTCTTTTTCTCGGTCCCTTCGTCGACTTCGATCTGCCAGTAGCCGCTCTTCAGGTCCATCAATGAAAAACCGCAGCGCGTGGTGACTTACTCTCGCTCTTTAGCCGATGAGATTTCAGCACTTTTCGATAAGAACGCCAAACAACGAATCCCGCTGCAGGAACTGCGTACATAGTTAAGCCGCGTCAGGCGTTTCTCATACTTAAGCCGCGTCAGGCGTTTCTCATACTGTCGGTGACTATACAGTCTTGAACGTATTCGTGTAGTGTGGTTTTGCAAATACAGTGCGTTTCAATCCTGTTAGGGCCTCAGTCATTATAAAAAAAATGAAGGCCGGTTACATCTCCGCGTACCGCTGAATTAGAGCGAAGCTCTTGAGGAGGAGGACGGAAGGGTACCAAGAAGAGGGTATATCCCCTCCTCCTCACCGCCTCATCCTGTCTGCCACTCCTCCCTCCGAGCGGCGTCGCCGTCGCCTTACGAGGGTCACGTGACCTCAAGGGGGTCACGTGATCGTCATCGTCATTGTCATCGTCCCTGATGACGTCATCAGGGACGTCACCCATGACGTCATCACCACTGATGGCGTCATCGGCATCGTCATCGTCACTGATGACGTCACGCGTCCCATAATGCACCGCGCGGTAAAGCCGACGGCGACTCCGACGGCGACGGCGCCGGCAACGGCAACGGTGACGCCGCTCAAGTCGGAAACGGGCGCCTAAGAGCTGCGATCTAAAATATCGAGAGTGGCACAGCCGGTCTAGCGTGTCGTCTATGCGGAGGAGTGGGTAGACGTCTTTTTTCGTCACCGCGTTCAGCTGCCGGTAGCCCACGCAGAACCTCAGCGTTCCGTCCTTGTTCTTAACCAGTACGACTGGAGAGGCCCACGGACTGCTTGAAGGCTGGATTATGTCGTCGTTCAGCATTTCTTTCACTTGCTCCTGTATGACCTCCCTTTCTTTTACGAAGAGTCGGCATGGCGATCGATGCACTTGGAGCGCGTCGTCCTCGGTAATAATGCGATGCTTCGCAATGGTGGTTTGGCGCACCTTCGACGACGTCGCAAAGCAGTCGCTGTATTCGGCGAGGAGGTCACTCAGCTGCCGTCGTCTCGAGCCTGGAAGGTTGGGGTCAATGACGAGCTGCGCTGGCGGCGTAATGTCTTGCTGTGGTGGCGATGATTCTTCAGCAATCGCGTCGATTTCGGCGGAGTTCCGGAGTTCTTCGACGTGGCCCACTGCGGCAGCTTTCGTGAGGCGTTGCGTTTCTCGTCGGAAATTCGTCACGAGGACCACAGTGCTGCCTTCCTGAAGTTCACCTACTCCTCTTGCGGCGCCTATTCCTCTTCCAAGAAGAAATTGAAGGTTACCTTCCAGAACAACTTTACCGCAGGTAGCTGCATCGGTCACAATGGCTACGACAACACTTGATCGCGGCGGCAGATTCACGTGGTCGGCAGCGACTCGGACGGCGGCTGGCGCAGTTTGGGGTTTCTCTGAAGGCGGAACAGGTGTCCGCAGCGTCAATCTGTTTTCTCCAAGGTCGATAACGGCGCCGTATTCACACAGAAAGTTCATGCCGAGAATGACGTCTCTGGAACAGTCTTGTAGAACGACGAATTTCACAGGACACGTCTCGCTGTGAGTTTCGACGCGAGCTGTGCACCTTCCGACAGGCGTGATGAGGTATCCTCCAGCGGTTCGTATCTGCGGTTCATCCCATGGTGTCGTGACTTTTCGAAGGTGGCGAGAGAGCCTCCCACTCAAGATAGAGTAGTCTGCTCCGGTGTCAACGAGTGCCGATGCGTCGTGGCCGTCGATGACAACGTTTAAGCTGTTGGACACCGTTGGCGGAGCGTCGTTACGAGGCGTGGCGTCGGAAGAATGGGAGCGCTCCGGCGTTCGTGAAGGCTCTTTACATCGTCCGTCCACGGCAACTCCACCTTCGGGAGCTGCCGCGCTTGGTTTTCCCGGCGGGACAAGGGCGACAGGTTTTCACGATGGGGTCGGTGCATCGGCGAAGCTGGGCGTCGGGGTGACGGCGACGGGGACCCGCGGCGAGGTGCAGGCGGGGAAGACTGAGGTCGTCGAAGCTACTCTTCTATCTCCTGTGGTCACTCAGCATAGCAGAGGCGTGGATCGTTCGGGTGGAACCCGCAGCCGCATTTGCCGGTAGGGGTAACGGCTGTAGATGTGGTCGGCTTCCTCGCAGTGGTAGCACAACGGGCGTCGATCGGCCGTCCTCCACACGTCGGTCTTCCTCGGCGAGGGTCTCTCTGGGCGGACGTACTGAACTTGTCCTTCCTGGTGTCGAGGACACTGCTGCATCGGATGGTCTCGTTGGGGTGGTGCCGTGACCAGGCGGTTAGCTTGCGGCGGTCGTTGGGCCATGGCGGCGTAGGTCAGCGTCGGTTCTTCGGGTGCGGCCATGGTGACAGGGGCGTCTGGCTGGAACGCTCGCTGAACCTCGTCTCGAACAACCTCGGCGATGGACATTGAGGCCGGACGTTCAGCAGTCGGCAGAAGCATCTTAAGCTCGTACGGACGATGTCGCAAATAAGCTCACGAATGCCCGGAATGCCGTGGGCGAGGTCGCAAGGGGACTTCAAAACCGCACAGACGCCGGGTAGCCTCTGGTAGTGGCTGGCTCTGGCGAAAAGAGGACGCTCCATGTTCGTGGCTTCCTTGACGAAATCTTCAACGGTGGATGGGAGGTTGCGGACAAGATTACCGAAGATGTCATCCTTTACACCTCGCACCAGGATCTGCAGCTTCTTTTCGTCGGTGGCTTGAGGGTCGGCGCGAGCGACCAGGCGCAAAACATTGTCGACAAAGCTGGTGATAGTCTTGTTTGCGCCCTGGATCCTCATTCGAAGAAGGTCCTCCCACGCCGTGGCTCGCCACGCTATGCCTCAACGGGAGAAGGTCCTCGGCCCTCTCCCGTCGATATTTATTGGTGAATGTTCGTCTCAGCGCATCCTTGCAGGCGGTCCACGTGATCAATGAAGTCTCGCGATTCTCGAACCAGTGCCTGGGTGTTCCCTCGAGCGCGACGTAAAGACTCTGCAGGCGCTGTTCATCCATCCATCGGTTGTGCTGGGCCACTCGCTCGTACTGCTGTAGCTAGTCCTTGATGTGTTCATAAGGCTCACCATGGAAGGACGCCGGAGTACGGGCAGCGACGGGTAGGACAACGACGGGTAGAGTGGTCATCGCCGCCGTCTTGTTTTTGGTTTCTGCGGCAGGGGTCCGAGTTCCGGGGGTAGGTCTTGGTTGCGGCGACTTGATGGGGTGTCGGTGTCTTCTGCGAAGGGTAGCCTTCCGGGGCTGGGCACTTCACTTGGCCTGGATGTCTTCGTATGTGTACGCTTCCCGGGCATAGAAAGCAATACAAAGCGCCTCCACCAAAATGTCACGAATGAAAAGTGATGAGGCGGCGAATAACTGAGTAAACTGAACGTTTAATGGGGCGAACTTGTGCCCAAGACAACAAGGAAACCGAGAATAACAACAGAGGGTCGTGGGCGTCGAATTCGGCAAAACAGCTGGATCGAACGCTGGCGCGAAACTCACCCCGCTCGCCATGCGGTGTCCCTTATGTACCCTCGGGGTTTCTGGCACATTCGGCGTAGAACTTTCGGCGCGTTGAACATTCGGAACTCGATCAGACAAGAATGTTGTCGAACCTACGAGAACGCCAAGCGTAAAGAACAAATAAAAGGACAGTGCGCTGACTGGAATCGAACTTAAACCCTCGGCGCGACGGTCAAGCGGAAACCATTCTGCCACGTACGTTCTCGCTCAGCGACGCACGTGGCAATATCTTATATAGTTCTTATATAGTTCTTATATTGTTCTTCTATGGTTTATATGGTTTTTATATGATTCTTATGTTGTTATTATATGTCTGGTATGATTCATATGTGTTTATTAGACATAGAAATATTCATACAAATGAGATTGTTTAATAGGTCAAGGTTCGGGGCACCACACTATTCACGATATTCTGCAGAACTATGAAGTGTCCGACACGCTGCTTTCAAGAGACTTTACGTCAGACATTAAGGAACGCCGTGTGAGTGTGTGCGAGGCGCTGTTCCGACGCTTTGAAACAAAGAGGTGATTTTGTTTTTCAACTCATTGTCATTGAGGACGAATGTTGAATTCACAATGGCCGGCCAGGGATCAAGCGATCAAGCAAAGAGCGGAGGAACACTTCGTCACCAAGAACAAAGAGGTTTCAGGCAGTTCGGACGCAGGTCAAGGTTTCGCTCATGGTCGTCTGTGACCATAAAATACCAATAACGCATCATTACAAGCCAGGCGAGTCAAGTGGCAAGAGCACGTCGTATAGTGACCTGCTCTAGAACAACTTAAAGTCTGTGATCAGGTCAAAGCGCTGTAGTTTACTGAAATTTGGTGTATTGCTGCAGCACGACTATGCGTGCCCCCACACGGCATGTGTGACAGCGAAAAAAAGGAAGAAACTACGTTTGGTGTGCATTCCGCATCCACTATGCTCAAAGAGCCTTTAGCTGGTGACAAAACAAGAACGAAGTGGAAGCTCCTCCCGCCCCTTTCCACTCCAGCGGAGCGAGCGGTGGAGAGGACGTCACCTCCTCTCCAGCGTTCACTCTGCTAAAGTAGAAAGAGCCGGGAGGAGCTTCCACTTCGTTTTTGACCTGTCACTGACTATAGCGATATTAAGTTTTTCGGACAATTGGAAGCAGTTCTCGGCAGAATAATTTTCATACTCGAAATGAGCTTAAAGAGGCGGTGGATCACAGGCTTCGAAATCATCAATAAGATGTTTAAAAATAATCAACATACTTCTACAGAATAATGTATTATTGGATTATACATAATGTTTCGTAATAATAATTGGCGATTCTTCGCTAATTGTTTTGTATCGACCTCGATTGAAATGTACTACTCACGACAATTGTTAAAACCCCGTCGTCCCATACCGGTCCTTTGGAATATATTTTTGTTTCTTTCTTTAGACACCTGAACATCCAAATAAGGACATTTTTGTTTTGTTTTTATAGGATATGCTATTATATATAAAATAATTAAAGAAAAATTAAAATATACGAAAGTTCCTCATCACCTGAATCCGAATAAAATCACCTGTATACCATTGATTGAACGTCTCATTGGCTTCTAAACGGTACCATATCGCAAACGCTTAAATGTTTACTTACAAACTAGCCCAAATGCCGTTTAGATGTTTAATTACCTACTAGCCCAATTATCAACCCTTTTACAGTTTGTATCGTTGGCTGTAAATGCCTGTTCCTCTAGCTAATCTTAAAACAAGCTCTTCAATTTATAACATCCCGATTTAACGTCTAGAGAGCACTAGTCCGGCCTTTTTACATACGTCACCTATACTAGTTCAGTATCGTAGCCAAATGTGGTTCATGCACTGGATTGCATGTCGATTACTAAGTTTCCCTTAATTATGTATTTTAAACTTGGCAGCAGGGAATTCGAGTGACTATTAAGATACCAAACAAAGTTCAATTGAGAGCTGTTTATAATAATCCGGAACTTTCTTGTGTGATTTTCTCAATGGAGGGAAAGAGAGAGAAATAGTCAATATTTTTCTCGTAGAAATGTTTACCTTGTGTTCTTCGCTCAAGCATATACTGTAACCAGGCGCGTAGCCAGGATTTTGTTTCGGGAGGGGGGGGGGGGCGCCCATGACAAAATGCTGTATGAGGGGAGGGGGAGAGGAGGTCCCAGCAAAATGGAAGATTTCGAGGGGGGGGGGCGGTCCTCATGGGCCACCCGCCTGGCTACGTGCCTGACTGTAACATCAACATAACTCGAACAACGCGAACGTAAGCTGATCTTTCATCAAAACAACTTAGTTGGCCGTCACATCAGCAGGATCAGTGGCCGAGTGTGTTAATGTTCCCCAGCTCGGAGAACGACGAGCGGAAGCTTTCGCTCCCACAGGGTTACGTGTTCAATTCACATCCTGCCGGTTTCTACCTGGGTGAGTAGTGCATCGCCGTGGGGTCATGTATCTCTACTGCGCAACGCACGTTAAAGACACCAGGCTAGCAGTCGACACCGGAAACACGAGACACCCATTGGGGTTGACTAACTTCCCTTTGTCTGAACATACGCACAACACAACTTTACTGCACTGTCCTCCCTATCAGTTTTGCCCCAAATGTAGAGAAGTGTGCTAGAGTGAATCACTTAGGCAATTAGGCCCAAACTCGCCAAATTGACTATTGGCCCAGATGGGCTTACAGTAACTTATAATATTCATTGACTCAAAGAAAACCACTGATTGATTAATAGATTGATTTGCTAACATCTCTGCCTTTCAATTGTCATCTTTATCGCTCTCTTCTCTCTTCCCGACTGCCAAACCTGTTTTTATTCCGGGATAAGGAACTTAAATCAAAATGGGTCAGATATGTTTTATAGTAGAAGTTCATTACCTCCCATGTCTATCATGGTACCGAAGACGCTAATCGGCCAAGATGCCAGTCCTCTGTCGGCTTGATATTCGTCGATGACCGCAACGTACAGGAACGCCGAAGAGCGGAAGCTCGAGGCCTCGAAGAACGCCATCAGCGCAGCGAGGAACGCCACCCGCCATGCCGTGTCGACTCCTGACTTGGTCGCCTGGTCACGTCCGTCGTTTATTGTCGATGTTGTCTTCTCTTGGAAAAACTTCATTACCTGCGCTTTCGAAAACATTGTACCGGGTGTTCTTGAAAAAAAAGCAGAGTATTTCGGTTTGTGTAAATGAACTACGACTCGCAGGAAGCTTATACTCCCGAGAATGTGACGCTAGCGGTTTGGATAGAAAGCGAATGTTTAAGACCATGGCGTTACCTGGATCAAAAATATAAAAGAAAAGAAATTTCTTTGAGCCAATGTACACCGAAGCCTATTAGTGTCAAAACCAGAAATGACACCTTAAATGAATTAGTAGTTACTTCAATAAAAAAAACTTGCAAAAAAGAAAAAAAAAGATATTCTCTTTCTTGCTGCCAAGAGTACTTTACTGATAAAGAAGTCCCATACATCTACTACGTCACTTCTTGTTTTGACGATTTGACACTTAGGTGAACGTCGGCTTATAGAGAAATCTCGTTTTCCCTTCTACGTTTTGGTCCAGGTGGCGTAATGTACACAAACTTTTGCGTTCTATCCCAATCGCAGCAGGCAATAACGTCGGCAATCGCTCTGGCGTCGTCTGCTTCCTAGCAGACGACCAGGTGGTGGTGTAGTAACTAATTAAAATATATATTAGTCTGCAAGACGAATCAAGACTTTTGACAGCGTCTCTGACGGCACGTGACCCTGGGGAGTACAGAATGGCCACCAGTTGCGTGTTATAGACCGGCGTGTGCATGATAGTACATTGCGAGTCACCCGCATGCATACCTTCAGTTGATGGTTTCATTAAAGCAAAGACCCCAATCGTTCAAATGCTGCTCGACCAATTAAACAACTGCAAAGCTAGCTACCACATCTGTTGGATTTGTCTGGCGCCAACTGCAAGCTTCAGTACTTTTCCAACGTGCTCTGAGCTCGACAATGTGACAACTGCGCACCTACGTAATTAGCGGAAGGCATGTCAACAAAAAATAACGCATAGCCAACAACCAGCTGGCTGTAAGCTCTTCTTAGAAATGTTCCCTCCATACGTGTTTACGCGCAACCTGTATGTGTAACAGAAACCCACATGAAGAGCTTGGACCCCATAACTCGTTGATCATTGAAAGAAACCGCATAAATCGATGCTTTTAGACGTCGCACTGCGATCAAGTGCACAGGTGCCCGTAAGCGCTGCATTTATTATTTAGAGTAATAAAATATGTCATCATCCAGATAAAATTCATAAACACGCTCTCAATGTCTTCTTTTTACCATGGAGAAAAGTTCAGGTGTGTCTGTTTCATCTTGAGTTAGCGTCAAATAGCATTTTGGGTTGTTATGCCTTTAATAATGACAAACACGGGTGGAATAAAAAAAAGATTAGCTCACAATATTTATTTTTTTGCCAAAAATAATAGTTATCTGACTGTATCACGCAAGCTCAGGTTGCGGTTGTAAGAAAATATTTTAATCTGTATTGACGTGCACCTTTCCTCGTAACACGTTTTCTTCAATAATGAAACGTATTTTCGGGGGTTTCTTATCACTCCCTGCTGGCAGAAGCGCTTTAGATAATAAAACGTGGCTACGTTACTTCGTTGCATCGATGCAGACTACATCCAAATGCTTTCGCGTTTCAACGTTTCTTCTATAAAAGCAATATTCCGTTCCTTCATTCGGCCCTCAATCGTAGCAGAGCAAGCCCACCAGTTGAATGCGCATGCAACCAATGTTCCTTGTCCCAGCGTGTATGCGTCTACAATGAGTCTACAGTATCAATAAATAAATAAATTCATTCATCAATCATCCGGCAAATGCAACACGACGATTAGGTGGCGTGTTGGATGGCTGACGATATATGTGGCTTCGGTCACTGGACGCAACAAGCGACGAAACAAACGAACTATTTAAAAAAAAAAACCTTAGGATATTGTAATGCGGCATTTGAGAGTGATCTGTATGCGCGAAAGTATTTGTCTGCTAAATTTAACCTAGACGCACTGGCGTCAGTTGTATTATCTCGATAAAGCTTCCACGTATGTTACGAGCGTCGCTGTGAAGGGCATGTGAGGTACGACTCGGGTTGGGAACCAGCTTGATTCCGGGGCTTGCGGTAACGTTAACACCTGGAGCCGAAATTAGGCAATCCTTAGTATCCCTAGTATACAGCGCGCGCAGTGGTTGAATCCGCAGACACCACCAATCCGCTTTCATGAACTTCCCTTTCAAGTTTGGGGAGAAACGTTCACCCACATGCCGGTGAATCGTGTGCGCCATTTTTGTTTGTTAGCTTGCCTAGAAACAATCCTTAGTTGGCATCGATTTTTATTTTGTTCTTTCTAATCAGTTCTGTAGGCGTTACCAAAAAAAAACGAAATAAGCTACTCGTCATTGCAAAATAGAAGGCGCGTTTTACTGTTCCTGATCAAAAGTGACGCACGTTACTTATGTGGTACGTTTTACGAAAAGACAGCGTTTTTTGACACCGGTGCAAAGGGCGTGCGCTCTGGGTATTTTCCAAACTGGGAGTGCTTGCATGGGGAAGAAAAAGGCAAAATTTAGAAGAAAACGGCAACATTTTCAAGCTATAAGGGATAAACGCAATTATTCATAAAACTTGGCGCTCAAAAAAAAAAAAAAAAGATGAAGCGCAATATTTGTTTATGTGTTTGGAAGAAGATGTAATGAGTAACGTAAATACGTTACCCGTTACTCAAAATAAGTAAGGTAAGTATGCTATCCGTTGCCGTTTTGAAATCGTAACGAGAGCGTTACCATGTTACAGAATAAAGTAACGCGATAGCGGAGATGTCATCACAAGTGTTGCGTTACAGCCAACAGTGCTTTTAGTGTGTCTCAAAGCAAGATGGAGCGCACCATGAGATGACAGAATTCAAGCAGCGAATCGGGACATATGTGGGTCGCATATACACGCTCAGCATGTTTTTATATCTGTCAATGTGGTCCCGACGTACCTGTTGAGGTCCTTATTGGCACCTAAAAGTCCACTGTGAGAGGACCAGCTTGCCCAGCGTTTTTCGATTACGAGTGGATGATCTCTTCGGTCTTCGATAATTTTGGTTAGTGCAGCTGTTCACGACACCCCGAACTTAGACGAAGCTCTGGGCATTGCCTTCACAGATTGCAAACAAATATGTCGACATCAATCACCAAAGTGTACGGTACCAAGGCTTTGGTGCGAAAGTGCTTCATGCAAAATTGGTATATAGAAGATTTTGTGTAGAAGCGTATGCTTCTACACAAACTAGCCTTTTGCGTTTTTTTTCTGTGCAGAAGCCTATGGTTTTACACACAAAAAGACCACGCTACGCCGCGTGGTGGGAAAGAGTTTAAGGAGAGTTGTCAATAGTTGCCGATGCTTAGCATGATGTAAAGAAGTGGCAGTATTTAAAATACAAATATTTAAAATACTTATTAAAATACTTCGAGTACATAGTCTTTTTTATATTTTTGCATTTTAGGGGCTGTATTTGACAATATTATGAAATACAAGAAATTAGTATTTAAAATACTTCATTTCAAATACTGCCCAAATACACTTTTGAGCACTCTTTTGAAATGACTGTGAGAAAAACCGCAAAACTTGCTGCGCAATGCGCAGCAAGTGTTGTACTCGCCCATCGCATGCAATATAACATTTATTTTTAACGCTTGAACTTTCTCCCTAAGCAGTTCATTCTTGGTACCTTAGGCTCGAGCTACTCTTCATTTGACACGGTATTTTTAACCAGGGTAGTCTGACATGTAAAACTATTTAAAACCAAAATATTTTAAGAAGTGTTTGAAGATAATCGAATACTCTCGTTGTATTTGTATCTGGTATTTAAATATTCATAAAAAGCAATATTAATTTTGTTTTTAAGATTTTAGCCATAACTGGCATAATGCATATCAAGCATGCATCAATATACGGGACTTATCATAACATGAGATATATCAAGTGGCATTACCCTAAGCCCTTTAAGCACTAATATGTTCCTACAAACATACCAACTTCTGTTTTTAAGGTTTAATCTTATATAACGCGAAAATTTTAATATAAGGAGGTTAATTTGATCATCTATTATTTGTTAACGGTTTCTTAAGCGTATTTGTTTTGTTATTGTTGTATTGTAGATGTGTAAACTACTAAAACACGGTACAATATTTTCACTCACCTCCAAAACCGTTCTCCACCTCATTCAATTGTTGTATTTGGAAGAGTTTAATAAGTACCGTACAATGGAGTACCTTTTAGGCTCTACCTTTGCAGCCCCAGCTGCACAACGCACGGTTTTCTGCGTGCGAACTGGATGAGCTGTTGCTTTAGAATTACCAACATACAATAGAGTTCCACTTCAAGTTGAAAACGGCCGCTGATGTGCGTTCTTTTTGTAGCTCTTGTTTATCTTTCGCAATATATTGTTTTACTTTTTTATAAATTCTTAATAAATACTCTTGAAATGTTTCTAAGGATACTAGTATTTACCTCTGGATATGCTTGTCGGTGTGGCGTGATGATCAGACAAGTATATAGCTCTTACAAAACATATTGCATTACACTATCTATTTATCTGTAATAGTCGAAATTCCTAAAAGAACTAGCTAGCTACTATGAATATATACGGAAATAAAGGAAACGGAGAGTGCTTTTTCTGGCAACCTTTTTAGTCGCCCTAAATAACCTGCGGCTGTTATAACAAGAAGCCGGTATAGTCATTACTGGTATGGTTCATTTATTCTCAACTGTAAGGGAGGCGACGCCACCCAAAGGAAAGAAATGGGAAGCAGACAACCTGGGTTCGATTCCGTTTTTCCAATTAAGACGAATAAATGCATGGGACTAAAGTGGCCAGTACAGATAAGGCTTCACAAAAAATATTTGCGGCCGCATCAAAAGTTACTTGTCTTACTGGCTTTCCAGTCGATAAACTCCTCAGTCATTCTTTCAATCGATCTGAGTAGAGCTCGTCCAATTGGGCGACAGAGACAGAGCCAAAGGAGCTGTTAAAGAAAGTCCTAAATGAGACACATTAGGAACATTACGGAGCCGGTTTACTGCTCTAGTTTGTCCAGTAAGTGTAAGAGCAGTGTCGTGGACTGTACGTATGCGATGGTTAGAGCTCTCTGTAATCAAAGAAATATTTTCCAAGCTATGCTTTATTTAAATTTTGATAGATAAAACAAGGCACTAATGCTCACCGTGCGTAAGCATGTTTGAAAGATCAACAAACTCTTACGCATTCAGCCCACGGCGAAGCATATGGAGGTGTCCGCGAGAAAACCGAACCCTGTCTTTCGCACCGCAAAAATAAACTAAACATCGCGGAGAGCTCAAACTCCATCAGAACGTAGCCCCAGTAGTTCGAGCAAGGTGCCAAAGTCTCTACAGTTACTACTACCGTTGCATCGTTTCTCACATGCTCTGCTCGGTTTGGGTACAATTCTAGGAGTTGTTGGTCTTCTGTAACCCGAGTTAGGCTCGCTAAATTGTGTATTTTGTATTATGCCTTCGTTTATCCTGAATAAAGATGTGTTGTTGCTTCACCAGCCGGATCAGCATTTACTTTTGGTGACGTAAGCCTTTCACTTATTTGCAGGTTGCGGATGATGTGCGACACCGGACTGCACAAGATGAAGGTAACGAAGGGAGCGATATCTGAGGAAAAAAGAGGGCTTATACGAAGAATCTTCTTTGCATGGGAATTCAGAGACACCGGAGAGCGGCCGCGACAAGAGCGGCCAGGCTACGCGACAGCAGCATTTGACAGCCCTTAAAACAGCCTTTGTCATATTAAAATTAATAAACTGTACACTTGACGCGAAGGTATAAGTTCGCTTTGTATACTGCTGTGAGACCAGTTCTAGGCAGGGCCCTACGGCTCTACTTCAGTCGGAACCGGGGCTTTAACTTGGCCTCCAAGGCGCCAAGCGCAGATGTCAAGCCTGGTGTTGATCTCTCCGAATGCCGCAGCTAGCGTCTCGTCCGTGATGAGAGCGAACGCTGCCTCGATGCGCTGCTTTAAGTCATAGAACGTGAGGATGCGGCCCTTGTACACCTTGGACTTCACAAACTCCCAAATGAAAAAGCCGCATATTTTAAGTTCTCGTGATCGGGGTGGCCAGGCTATGTTCGGGGACGCCCGGCCCATCCAGCGTCCTGGGAAGATGATGTCCAGCCAGTGCCTGACACTTACCACTCAGTGGTGTTGGATAAAAATGCATACGTTCCGCTGCAATTGCGGTGCTTCCAATCGGGAAGAAACTCATCCTGCATCATTTTCAGGTAGGTGCCTCTAGACAGTTGCCGTAAAAAGGGGCCAACAACGCCCTGCCTGTAGATTCCGCACCAGTCTGTAACTTTCAGCGACTGCAAAGTCCTCTCAAGAATCCAGTGCGGATTCGTCGAACTCCAGTGGCGGCGGTTCTGGGTGTTGACCTGCCCGTCCAAGTGAAATGTCGCCTCATCAGTAAACAGCAAAAACCGCAGATTAGATGGATGTAGAATGAAGCTCCATTGCACGCTCCATGGCAAGCTCCATTGGACAAGTTCCATTGCAATCGAGAGGAGCTCGTCGCGGCAAAAGCCGAGCCGCTTCTCGTAGTCACCGAGCAGCAACTTATTGATCAGGCCAAGCTTGTACGGGGGCCTCTCGTTGATAGCTTTGCACGCGGTGTGCTTGGGTACACCGAACAAACGTGCGGCTCTTCGCAAATATAGATGGGGATCTGCCTCGAAGGCCCCGACGATGGCGAAGCGGAAGTTTTTCTTTTTTTGGAGGAACGTGGAAAACGTGCGTTTTGTTTTTGACTCTACTTTCTTCTGCAAAGCGCTGGCACTATGTCGAAATCACCGCATTGGAAGGTGGCCGTAAGCAGAACTCTAAGAAGAACTTGCGGCTCACCTTTTTAAAGATTCACAGTTTGGCGACCCACAGTACCACCTGGCTCTGTTGTATGCTCGTTAACTGCCGCATAAGGAACACCAGTTGGAAATAAAATAAAACTGAACATAAACAATCAATGCAGGTGCGCGTAGATGACTGTCGACGTTCGTGAAGACAGAAACAGACGAAGTCTACTTTAATAATTATCGGGATGACTACTTATAAAAAAAAAAAACTACAAGTGTCTACGGTTTCAGATTCTTGATTCAGTTTTGTCTCCTTCTACTAACAACTGACGAAGTTGGGCACAAGGATACGATACTTCTGTCAGGTGTTGTAACTTTGCCGCCAGTCGTTCGTGTTTGGCAAGCGAGGGAGCGCGGAAAGCCTCAAGGGCAAGTGGCGCCCAATCTGTGTGATCCGGTCGTAAACAGCGGAATTTCGTCCGCAGCCTCTCATGGGCGGCGTCCTCTCATAAACGAAAACAGTTTTTTTTTACTTCTAACTCTTCATTTTAGTAATGGAAGGTGTTGAAACTTTAGCATCTTGCTCGAATGGCTGGGGTAACGTTCCGACGGAGTTGGAGCTCTCCGTTATTTCTAGTATATTTTTGCGGTTCAAAAAACAGGGTTTGGTTTTCTCGCGGACGCCCTGTTTTTACAAAAGACCGTACCCACTTTTTATTTTTTTGTTCGCCGCAAATGTAGTGAACCTCCGTGGCTTGTCAACGACTGAGAAAAGGAAGGAAAGTACAGTACTGTCACAATGACTATTTGACTGAATGACACCACAAAAAGAATGACACTGTAAGAACTATGAACCAGCTGATGTGTTCATCGTCTTTGATAAACGTTCGACATTTATAGTTTACGTAGTATTTATGTTACCAAATATATTTTAATTTGTATTTTGTTGCGTCGTTTTTGTGCTTTTGTTCAACCTTGCCGCAAACTACGACTGGAAATAATTTAAATACTCAGAGATAAGAACGGGACTTCCAGGTGTAGGTACTACAATGGGAAGTCCTTTTCGGAGTATCTTTCCTATCACTCCGCGGTATATTTATTATCACACCGAATTCGCATCTTCGATACCTGCACTTACTTCCCTCTAAAAGTGTATTTCAGGCACCAATACACGACTGTAGTGTTAAATTTATTTCAAACACACGGATACTATGTAATGTAATAATGTACCTCAATACATGAATGACATTAAATACAAAATAATTAGGATAGATATCTTATTATATTACATCCTCTAGATGGTTTAGATGGGAGTGCCAGTTCAGCTATTACACTGGTAATTGTACGGGTGTGACAGAAACTGGTCTCCGAGGTACAAAAACCGAGGTTCAAAGAACCTTGGAAACGCTAGACGTGCCGAGGATCCAAAGCAAGAACTAGGAGCTCTCAGGACGATAAGCAACCGTTCGAAGAGCCGTCGGACGAGCAACAACAGCTAACTCGAATAATGGGGATGTTGACAGTACCTGTACCACTAAAGCAGGAAGTTGACGAGGTGTTAGAAAGAAAAGAAACTGTGATGGACATTAAAAAAATCCGTACAGTATATGTCGGACAGCTACAATGAAGTATTAAAAAAAATAAACGAACATGACAGCGATATCAAAGACCTTAAAAAGACAGTAAACAAACTGGAGCAAGAGCGAAAGACTGATGAAACTGTCCAGATAAATAAAATAACTAAACAGGCTGGAGCAGTATGGACGAATGAATAATCTCGAATTACACTCACTCGCTAAGACACCAAATGGGAATCTGCTAGAAAAACTTAAAGAGATCACTGATAAAATACAAGTGCCAATGTTGACAAAGGATAACTTGGAGGCTGTTCATCGCGTGCAGAATAAAGCAAAAATGTATACATGGTGATAGTGCGCTTTGTTAACCGAGATGAGCGAAATATATGGCTCAGAACAAGCAGAGGTTAAGGCACGAAGCAAGTGCAAATAATGTGTACCTCCAAGAAAACATGACTTCGTTAATCTGGAAACTCTTCTACGATGTCAGTGTGAAGGCCAAGTACCTCGGCTACACGTTTGTGTGGCAGAGAGAAGGAATCTCGTAAGTAAGAACAGAAGAAGGCAAAGCAACTATTCGAATTGAGCACGAAGATGATCTCGCAAAAATTAGATGAAAATTGCCCAAACTGAAAGTTTTTGTATTACTTAGTTTTTTTTTAATTTAAAACAAATTTTACGTGTCCCACGCCTGAGGGGCTTAATGAGCACGGTTTCTACAACAGTTGTATTTTTTAATACGTACATTTATAAAAAGAAAGGGCAGTTTTCTGTGATCCATTTCAATATAAGAAGTATAAAAAATAAGACCGATGATCTTGACTTTTTTTTTCTACTCGCTATGTCTACGTCTTGACGTAATAATGTTTACAGAGACATGGCTCAGGGAAAGGGATCACGCGCCAAACTTTGAATGCCACATATGTAAAATCCTCGCAAGAACAAAAAAAGCGAGGAGGTGGCGTTGTGATATGTTAAGAAAAACATCTCGTACCACGTTGTTAAAGAATTATAAGTCATTAATTCGTATGTTAAATGTTTGGCTCTTTGTACAGCAAAGGCAGTGATTGTTGTTATATATAAACCGCAGACAGGGGAAAAAGGCGATTTTTTTATATTTTGGAAAACTTGCTTATCTTTCTTGCTACCTGCCAACTACGATATATTATCATGGGTGACGTAAAAATTCACATGAAATTAAAAAATACTGCCGCCTTAAACTTGTCCGATATTATAACGTCCTTCGGATGTACAAATACGATAGCACGACCCACCATGATTTGTTCAAGGTGTGCCTCTTTACTCGATTTGTGTATAACAAATATACATGACACTGTCCTCAGTTTTGTTGGGTTTTTTTTTTCAGTGATATTATGACCATCTTCCTATATTTCTGTTAACTTTCCTATCAGAAAAGAGAGTAAACAAACAAAATGCTTTTTTCTTACCGCAAAATAAATTAACATACTCTCTCCCACGTGTCTGCCTTGATTGACAGTACTGACTGGAGCAGCGTTTGTGAAAAGCGAATGCTTATGTGGCACAAAATCACTTCTGAAATATTTTTTAAAGTATGATATGACAATGCATTTCCTTTATACAATCCAAAAATAAAAAGCAGAAATTGATGAAGCCTTGGATAACGGAATGTTTTTATAAAAGAATAAATGAAAAAAAGAATATGTGCCATGACTTCGTCAAAACACGAGACCAGCAACTTGTTATTCGGTTTACAGAAGAAAGAAAAAAATTAACAGCCGATCTAAAAAGTGCAAAACGTGGTATTGAGTATCATCAGGAGATGTTCAACAATATAAAAACGGGCCGAGAAGGATATGAAACTCATTGAATTATATCACAAATAGGAAAACTTCTTCGCCTGTATACATGAAATTATTATCGATAAAAAACATTTGAAGGGAAAGATCTTGCAAATATATTAATGCAGATTTTGTCAGTGTGGGTGAGTATGAAGGAGATGACGCGGGCGATTTTGTCGTTGACGGAACAAAGCCTTTGCTGAATCTTATTATGTTTAAGCCAACTACGGCGATCGAAATTGAAATACTGATTGAAACATTAAAAAACAACGTTGCCACCGGTATTGGCGGTTTTAAATCTCTTCCAGTTAAACGTGTCACACAATCACTTAGTCACATTCTGTCATACATATCAAATATGGTGCTACACACACAAATATTTCCGAACGGATTAAAAACTGCTAGAACTAGCCCAATATTTAAAAGCGGTGGAAAATGGTTTCTACAACTATCCGCCACTTTCCATTCTGACGACTTTTAAAAAAACAAATTTGGAAATATAATTTATACTAGATTAGAGGCATTTTTCTGTAAGTATAATATAATGAATGAATGAGGCACAATATGAATTTCAAAAGCAAATTCTACAGAACAGGCCCTACTTTACTTAAAAGAATATTATCAGGAATATTGAAGATAACTTTCATAGATTAGGTTTGTTTTTATACTTGACGAAGGCTTTCGACACAATAGAGCACAATATCTTACTGATTAAGTTTCAATGTTATGGGATACGTGGCGTGGAATTAAAACTAATTGAAAGTTATTAAAATAATTGATACCAACATGCGCATTTAAATTAATCAGACTCTGATAAGATAGAAGATCGACACCGAGTGCCGCAGAAATCCATTCCAGGCTCTCTGTTATTTCTTATCTATGTAAATGAAATGGCAAACATTCAGGATTCCCCAGAACTAATCATGTACGCAGATGACACGAACGCGTTCTTTAAAGCACGGTCTAAAGATATATTACAGATATTGGCCAACGAATATTTGCAGAAGCTGGCTAATTGGCTTCCACGTAACAAACTACAACGTAATGCTACAAAAGAAATACATACTATTTTGCCCAATTCACAAAGAAGACAAAACTTCTATACTTATTAATTTGGATGGAACACCTTTAGAGCAGGTCAAAGATAAATACTTTCTAGACCTACATGTTTCAATGAAGACTTCAACTGGTCGGCACATATACAGAAACTTTGTTCCGAACAACTTAAATCAATACGATGTATATATAGAATTCATAAACTACTACTTCCATGGTTAAAAAATGAATTATATTATTCTTTATGTTACTCAAAACTATTATACGGTGCATTGGTATGGGGTACCACAACTATGACGAAGTATAATAAAATAATAGTCCTTCAAAAACGAATTCTTCGCATGCTCGACAATTTTGAGGGTAACTTGCCAGACTTGCGTACGGACCCAGTATTTGAAAAATACACAATGCTAAAGGCAAATCAAATACATTACATTAAATTATTTCAGCTGACCCAAAAAAGGAAGTATACCTAATCCCGAAGAATGTTAGTTCACAATGTGCACTCAGAAAAATATCTGGAAAAGACCTAAAGTGAGAGGCAATTATGGCAACCAACAATTGGATTATCAAGTTTTCTCCGCTTAAAACAAAACCTAAGAAAAGGTAAACTTACAGTGTTCCTTTCGGATTTTCAAGAGAAATATTAAATAACTCCTAGTTGAGAGTGATATCGTTTATAAATGAGGAACAAAATGTGATAAAGTCCTTTGTGATGTAACTGCATGGTCTGGTTCTGCAGGTACATTTGCAGATGTCCTGTTTTGCGCAGTAGTGTAAAGGGAGGTAGACGCCTAGTCACGCTGTAATGGCAACTTTTTGTTTGTGTACCTTTCTTCTCCCCTTGTTCGGAGAGAAATAAACAAAAGCTGAACGGAACTGAACAATGCTTAGTCGTATATATTCCACAGCTTGCACTTAATTGCGTTTTTTTTACATCATATATTTTTCAAAATATTAAAGCACTCTAATTATGAACATATCTAAAGCTGACTATCCCGAAGCTATTTCTACAAAAGCAACAATATGGCGAAGACCTTGCCATATATCCACCTGTTGAGCCTTGATCCACACCGGGAATCCGCCATAAAGTTTTATTTTTATAGGAGCAATTTCCTGTGTAAATGTATTGGCGAATCCGCATAACTGGAATACACATTAGTGGAGTGTGACAGTATCCTCACTTTTTTGTGAACGCTGGAAAAAAAGCAGTCATATCTAGATCTACAGTTTTTAAGCAGTAAAGATTTGTGTTGGTCGTGTGTAAAAGAGGTACCAAAGAGGCTCTCATATAGGCGCAGTGCGTAAGAGTCCCTTATAGTAATGCTGGAAAAAAATGAAAGACGTGTACAACTTTCTGTTATGCCAAATTAAAGCGCAGCTCTTCAGGAGGAGGAAGGGAAGGTACGGAGGGAAGGGTATGCCTCCTCTCCCCGGCCCGCTACATTTCCTGCTAAATTTCGCGGGAAAATGTTTCCGCTAAATTTAGCGAGGAATTTTTCCGCTCAATTTAGCGGAGAATCTTTAGCGGAAAAAAATTCCTCCTCCTTCTCCTTCTTCGTGACCCTCGCGACGTCACTCGTGACCTTCTTGCCGTCACACGTGGCGTCACATGTGACGTCCTTATGGGAAACGTCCCATGATGCAACGCGCGGTTACGCCACTCAAGCCGGAAACGGGCGCCTAAGAGCTGCGCTCTAAAAGTCGTGCACTCGTTGTGTCGGCATTGCGCTAGTGAGACAGTTCAGGTTAGGTGGTTCTAGTTTGGGTTTCCCTGGATAAATTTTGCGTATAGATATTATAGGAAGGTCGAAGGGCTCTGAGGGTGCTCCAAAGACAAGAGTTCTAATTCCGTACGTCTACAGGTTTTCGCATGTTCTAAAAGCTGTAGTTCAGAAGTTCGAATAAAAAGTAGTTTTAAAGACGGATTTCTGATTTAGAAAGTCTTAAGCCGTTTGCGTTTGAACGAGAACAGGGCTGTGTGAAGAGACATAGGGATCCTCCAATGCGGAGCGTAGGTCTTCTGCTCCTTGCGCACGAGTTTCGGTGACGTCAGAGTGACGTTGAGTTCTGATTGGCTTCGATTGGAAGGATAGTTTGTAGACCTCAAGGCTAGAGGTTTTGACGTATACCCACTATTTCTTTTCAATCAGCCGATAAGAGCTCGGCGTTTTGATATCATCGCAACCCCTATGCAAAAAATAGACGAGCATGCGTTCCGCGTTGGGTGCGTCAAGGAGGTTGTGTACAATATTTCGGTCGATTGTGGGCTTTTCTACTTGAGCCAGACGGGTCGGTGCGTAAATGACCGCTTCTTGAAAAACAAGAGAAGTGTGAAAAATGTATCTGCATCATCAGAACCAGGAAAACATATTGGTGAATCTAATTTCCCCATTATCGAAAGAAACTACGATCTTATGCGAATAAACTAATTCGTTTAAAACATTTTTAACCAAAAATAACGTATAGTTTAAGGGAGCTCAGAAACTGTGTATGTCAGCCGTCTATAATTTTACACGAACATGTAAAACGTTTATTTTGCTGTGTGTTGTTGGCGGTGTCGAGTGGTGGTTGGTCTGCGCGGGGTAAATAGGAAGATTGATGTATTTCGTCGGTCCACGAAGCCGTGAATAGGAGTATCATCTCGGGTCGCTTGGCGGCGGTGTCTGCTATTTGTTCGGTGTCTAGGTTGGAGGTCATCCTGTGTGGCTAAGTTCAGACAAATCTGTGCGGCGGCATGTTTCTTGTCTTCCCTCTTTCTGTCCGTGTGGACAGCTATACAGTTTCTTTTTTTCTTGAGGCTTTACAAATTTGTTTAAAAAAAGCATGGAAAGCTATATTTATGCGATTTGTGCAGGCGAGTTATGAGGTTGGGGGATCAGAGTATAGGGGGATATTCGTAACGATCAGTCGACTAATAAAATAAAATTTGTTAATTAAAATTTATTTCGTAAAAATAGACATCAATTTCATGTCGAAACTTGCCGATCGTCATCGAAAACCACTAAATATATACTTTTTTAAAGGCTATAACTAGGGATGCCGCGAACTTTTTTCGAACCGAAGTTTCGATGATCGAATCAAGCGGTTCGAAAGGTTCGAAAGATTTCGAATTTTCGAACTTTCTATATCGTAAAATTCGACGGAAGTCGAATTTTCGAACTTGTTAAACGAAGAAGTTCGACGCTTTTCGAACCGTCGAACTTATTACGCTAAAAAATTCGATCCCTTTCGAACTTTCGAACTTATTACGCTGCAAAATTCGATGCTTGTCGAACTTTCGAACATGACAGACCGAAAAATTCGATGATTTTCGAACTTTTGAATTTCTTGCACTAAAAAGTTCGAAATTTCGAACTTCCTACGCCAAGGAATTCGATAATTTTCGAACTTTCGAACTTATTTATCGAGAGAATTCGTAAAGTTTCGAACTATCGAATCCTGAAAAATCAAAAGTTCGACGAACTTCGAATTTTTTAGGGTAAAAGTTCGACGTTCGTCGAACTTCGAAAGATCGGCGGACAGTTTCATTTGAATTCAAGTAGTGAGGTACATTCGTAATTTTTTTTCCCTCGAATTTTTACGTGCCTTGCTGCGTTTCTTACCAAAGACAATGCCGTTTATTACAATGTTCTGGCACGCTCAGTTTTAAAGAAATGAATTCCCGAAGGGGCGAGGAAGGACGACGGGTTTTTGACGATTGCCGTTTGTGCCATATTTGAAGCGGGCTAAAGCCGAAGCTATTTACGGTTGAGATGTTAAACGTTTTAAGAATGATCTATGTATAGCTTAGGTAAGTAGATGTGATTATTGTTACTCAAGATGAGTTTCGAAGAAATATCCAAACATGTATCTACGGGCAATTATGCTCTAAACTTGGTATTTTGTTTTTCGTCTAAGTTGCTTGAGGTATCGCATTTAAATTAACACCACAGACAGTACGTCTGTAACATATCATTGCCATCTGCAGAATACAAAATAATGTATTTATTGTTTTTTCACGTTGAGGAATAATTTTAACTCACGGGGGAAGATTTCTAATATTAATCAAATTCAACACGTCATTAATTTTTTTTTTTTTGGCTTTACGTTTTTTGGGAAGTGTTTTTTTTTTTTAGCCTGTGCATATTTGAGTAGGAAAACTTGTTTCGAAGTTTTGAGCTTCTGAATATGCAAGAATACAACACTTCCGGCGGGATTTTTATAGTTTCTTTCTTTTTTCTCTCCAGCTTTTTATACCCGCATTTATTGTTATGTTTTTCTTTCTTTTACCAATGGCACAGTTATTGAGGTCGAAAAGACATAGCTTTGAACTTCGTAACCTCTAAGCATGTGACAAGTAGTGCCTTCTGACAACGAGTTTCCGACTATGACCACCTACGGCGTCTACGCGATCTTTTATGCTGCGAAGAGCGACAGTAGTTATACATACACATAAATAATTTCAGATTAAAATAAGCTCGACCACGCCCTCTTTCCCCGTATTGTTTTCTTTTACAGTCCGAAATATCTGGAAGGAGGCGAAGGGGGCTAGAGCACCCCCTCCCCCCGTTTTTTCTCTTCCGACGCCACTTGTATGGTAGAACGCTCCTCGACCTCCAGTTGTGTCGGCTTCTGTGCTTTTTGCGGGGCGTTTCCTCCGTCCCGGAAAATAAACCTCCAGGACAATTACAAACTTAACTAACTATATGCCAGCGTCACTCGGGCGGCGTTCGATTGCATTACTACCAGCGTGCAAGGGGTGCGAAGGTAATTTGCCAAGTCGCTTCAAGGTTTTTCTGAGCCTCAACCTCCTGCCCTCCCCTGGCCGTTTCGAACTGGGTGAGTATCGTAAAACAGTGCGTTCGTGTGATCACTACTGCGCAATGCATGTTAAAGACCCCCACCCCTGGGCTCGTGGTCAAAATTACTGATCTATGGTCACACGTCACTCTGTACTGGCAAATATTCCAGCACATCCGGGACACTCGTCGTCTCATTTAATTGTCTGACCAACTTCGCGGCATCTAAATATCACACCCTAACTTTTCTAAACCTGATTTCGTGAAAACCAGTGAGTCGTGAAAACGTTATTTCAAACTGAAACTGTGGAGGAACATTAAAACCGGACTTCGAACGTTGAAATCTTGGACTTAAAAAAAATTCAAAATCTTCGAAGTTTTTTTTTCAATAGCTTTAAAGGAGAATCGAAACTTTCGAACTTTTCGAACTTTATGTAGAAAGAAATTCGAAATCTTCGAATTGTTCGAACTTTATGCCTATAAAAATTCGAAGCGTTCGAATTTTTCGAATTTTATATCCAAAGAATTTCGAAATCTTCGAATTTTTCGAACTTCAGATTTCAAGAAATTCAAATTTTTCGAGTATCTCGAATTTTTAAGTTAGGAAAGGTCGAAATCTTCGAATTTATCGAACCTCAAGTAAAAGAATATTCGAAATATTCGAACCCGAAATTTTAGAAACCGTGAAAGCTTCGAACTTTTCGAATTCGAAACTCTACTGTGGTCTAAAGTTACGAATTTTTCGAATTCGAACTTCGGTCGGTACGAAAATATCGAAATTTTTCGAATGCGAACCTCAGCTCGCTTCGAAAATATCGAAACCTTTCGAAATCGAACCTCAGGTGGTTCGCGACATCCCTAGCTATAACGCATCTACTTCATTTTATGGCTTTCCGCAAAAACGCTGCAGTTGGACGCGTTTCTAGGTTTAGGTTTCTGATCGGGGCGTATCTCTGCGCTCACGGTCCTGCTCCCCAGCAGAGGTCGGCATTTTAGGTCACCCTCACTCACCCTCACCCTCACAGCAACACATACCTAAACCCCTCCCTCACCCTCACCCTCACAGCTACACTCACCTTCAGCCCCTCACTCAATCTTATCCTCACAGTCACACTTACCTTCATCCCTTCACTCACTGTCACTAAACCTCATGGCCCTCACGCCCCTCACGCACTCACCGCCCTCACGGCCCCCGCATTCATGGCCCTCACGCCCCTCACCACCCTCACGGCCCTCACGCACTCATACCCCTCACGCCGCTCACGCACTCATGGCCCTCACGCCACTCATGGCCCTCACTCCCCTCACTCACTCATGGCCCTTCCGCCCCTCACGCCCCTCACGCCCCTCACGCACTCACCGCCCTCACACACTCATAGCCCTCACGCCCCTCACGCACTCATCGCCCTCACGGCCCTCACGCACTCATACCCCTCAGGCCCCTCACTCACTCCTGGCCCTCACGCCACTCATGGCACTCACGCCACTCAGGCCCGCTTCAGATGGGGCAATTTCGCCCAGAAACTTGACGTCACAACACCAGGAACACGGGCCGCCCGCGTTCACACGCACCAACCAATTGCTGCGATTTGCCATCATCATCATGAAATTTTTTTTTGCACTATTTAGGCACACAATTACGTGCTATAAACGTTTTTTATGCATTAAAATCTCGTTGAGAATAATAATACATATTTCTGAAACAGTTTATTTGAAAAAAAAATCATTTTCAAACCAGAACCACGTTTTTCGTTGTCATCATCACCGGCACGAGGTATCACATGATAATATTGCGTCCCTGATTGGATGCAGCCACGTCAAACGTCTTCGAATTGCTCCGAGTTGCTCGCTTGCTTAGAGCCGGACCCGATCTCAGCAATTAATGTCGATCTAGGGAAAGCTAGAGAACAACCCGCCAGCAACACCAACATTGCTGAGAAAGTTGCTCCCTCTGAAGGGGGTTTCACGCACTCACCGCCCTCATGCCCCTCACGCACTCATGGCCCTCAACCCCTCATGCACTCACCGCCCTCACGGCCCTCATACCTCTCACGCATTCATTGCCCTCACGCCACTCACCGCCCTCACGCCCTTCACGCACTCATGGCCCTCACGCACTCACGGTCCTCACAACCCTCACAGCTTTCACGGCCCTCACTCACCCTCACATCCATGAATTTTCCTGGTTCAGAAACTCACTCACCCTCACCTCATTTGTGAAGATGAGGGTGAGGGACGGCCCTCATGAGTGAGGTTTGCCGAGGTATGCTCCCCAGTGGCTCAGACGCGCAGCACATGTGCGCCCCAGTTCCCTCAATCCTACGGGGGAGGTAAGGGGTGGCTTGAGCAGGACCACGGACACAAAGATGCGCCCCGGTAAGAAAGCGAAGCCAGTCCCGCATGCAAATTGAGCGCTTTTTTTAGAACGTTGTCAAATGTTGTTTTTGTTTTATATATTTTTAAAAAGAGTTGATTTAGGGGTTTCGACAATTCGTAGTAAGTTTATAATTAGAACTCTTTGTGTATTTTCACTAACTCAAAAGTTAATTAACAAATTATGCCTAATTAGCCGACTGATCGTTACTGTTATCCCCCTATACTATGGCCCCCTCGCCCTATAACTCACCTGCACAAACTGTGTAAGTGTAGCTTTCCCGTCTTTTTTTTTCTTTTGAACAAATATATGAAGCTTAATAAAAACACCCTGTATATTGCTGTTCCATTGCAAGTAAACTCATCTGTGTTTGAGATCTTGTGTTGCCTTGTATTTTATTTTATTTCCTCCATGTCTCAGGGTAAAAATCATGCCAGCCATATAGTCAGTTTGTATTGGCTGTGTTCATGCAGATGCCATATATATGAAACTGAATTTATCAGGCACTAAAAAAGAAAGAATGCCTGAAATATTTTAATGTTCAGCATCCACCCGTGTTCTGCGACACTAAAGTACTCATGCATATGACTAGATTCCGTCCGTTTAAACCTCTTAAACTCGTAAGAGACAATTCAGGGAGGGTTCAGCATTTTACAACTACTTAAGAAAATAGTACATATTTAATGTTCAATTGTTAAAAAAAAAGTTATCTTTGATGCCTACGTTGTAATATTGCTGTCCTTAAAGTGCAAGGCAAAGCATAAATATTGCTCTTGCGTTAAAGATACTGATAATTCACTTTTCTACCACATGCATAATTTAGGCAAATGCATTTTTTATTCAGAATAGCAGCGTGCGTGTCATTGTACTGTCACAGAAAGAGTCATAGGGATCACATTTCCTTGGTTGACAGTATTGTGATTATCACAACGGCTAGAACCCCACGGAAGACCTAACATTGTACTCACCGTGTAGACTTTTTAGCTTAGAATACATTCTTGGGCCGGCTCCCCCTTGCCTCCCCCCCCCACCCGCCTTTTGCACGCGAAAGTGTGACCACAAAATGTACGTTCGCGCGCTAATTCTACCGAATTCTTATGTTTATAAGGGACGTCTACGAGGAAGCTTAAAATACCAAACCTCCAGACCCCCCTCACTCCCCCCCTCCACACACACACACACACACACTCAGGAGCTCCTCGGGAAAGCAGGTATCCTCGCTTCGGATATCTCTGGATTCACGGTCGGACAACGTTTCGAACTGAGCTAAGCGTTTATTTAATAATCCTCCTTATATACACACAACTATAACGCCACTAAACAGTAGAACATTCTTTTTTCAAGCACACGTACAAAGGCACACAAAAGAAGATCGCAAATATCTTTTGACTAAACAAAAGCTTTTGGATTTTTTTTTCCATTTATCTCAAGAGTTCACAGTGCGTCAGGATTAAACTCACGAAAAAACAAGCATGACAATTAACCTTAAAATAAGCTGTTCAATCGTGTAGAGTCGCAAATAAGGGTATTTCCTCATTATTAGAACACTACCTAAATGTAGTCGACACTTGTGATTTTCAGCATTCGCAGCCAAAGCAAGAAAAGTTATTTTTAAAGATAATAAAAGACATTTACGACAGGCTGTAACGCCGAATTGGAGCGCAGCTTTTGAGGAGAAGGAGGGAAGGGTACTGAGGGGAGGGTATACCCCTCCTCTCTCCTCCTCCCTTCTTCCTCCTCCCTCCTCCTCCAAGCTCCTCCCCTCCTCTCATCCTCCTCCCTCCTCCCCTCCCTCCCCCTCCTCTTTCTCACCTCCTCTCCCTCTCCTCCCCTCCTCCTCCTCCCCCTCGTCTTCCTCCTGCTCCCCCTCCTCCTTTCCTCCCCCACGTCCTCATCCACCCTCCTCCTTCCCGGGCGGTGCATTATGGGATATTTCCCACAATGCACCACGCGGTTACGCCGACGCCGCTCAAGCCGGAAACGGGCGCCTAAGAGCGGCGCACTAAAGCATGAAATTAAAATGCGATTTTCAAGTGATTTGGCGCGAATGGAGGGACAGCGCATGCGGAAAATGGAATGGTTGGCTCCTAAATAGATAGTGAAGTCTGCACCTTAAATTTATAGAATTAGTTAGAACGTTGTCATGCAGAGAGAAGTCGATGTATATAGTGTATCCTGGGGCACCATTTTTATTACCTATCCAGTAAAGTACGGGCTCAAGCTAATACCAAAAAAAGAAGACTATCGGTACAGTTAGTACTATACTAACAGGGGTTGGCTGTGGTAGACGCGAAAAAGGCAGAACTCGATATTCGCGCATGCCACAATGTGAAATCTGTTGTGTGCCAACGACCTCCGGTACGTGCTGCAGGTGTTGCACCGCTTGTGCACAAATGTACCTAAACTAAATCTGGTATTTTAGGTATATCCCCGGGTACCGTACTGAGAGGGCCGTATCAAACGACCCACGTTTGATCATCTGCTCTGGGGCGCGCGGTCGCTTGTTAAGCGTTTTATTCTTCTACGCCAAAGAAATGATTCATGTTTTTGCGTAACTGTTAAGTGCGTCTAGGCAGTGCCTCACTAATAAAATTTTTTTGCGTGGGCGCATTTTAGAGCACAGCTCTTAGGCGCCCGTTTTCGGCTTGAGCGGCGTCGCCGTTGGCGTCGCCGTCGCCGTCGGCGTCGGCGTCGGCGTAACCGCGCGGTGCATGACGGGTAAATTTCCCCGCTAAATTTAGCGGAAAATTTTTCCCGCTAAATCTAGCGGGAAATTTTCCCCGCTAAATCTAGCGGACAATTTTCCCCGCTAAATCTAGCGGAAAATTTTCCCCGCTAAATCTAGCGGAAAATTTTCCCCGCTAAATCTAGCGGAAAATTTTCCCCGCTAAATCTAGCGGAAAATTTTCCCCGCTAAATCTAGTGGAAAATTTTCCCCGCTAAATGTAGCGGAAAATATTCCCCGCTAAATCTAGCGGGAAATTTTCCCCGCTAAATCTAGCTGAAAATTTTCCCCGCTAAATCTAGCGGAAAATTTTCCCCGCTAAATTTAGCAGAACATTTTTCCCGCTAAAATTAGCGGGGAAAATTTTCCTCCTCCTCGAGGTCACGTGACCCCCAGGCCACGTGACCCCCTCCCCGAGGTCACGTGACCCCCCCCCGTGCCTTCCCCTCCTCCTCAAGAGCTGCGCTCTAATCCGGCGTTACAGGGAGTTGCAAACGGCTTTCATTTTTGTAGGAAGAATTCATGGGTATTACTCCGCAAAGTAGTTCACGCGATCTAGTTCTTGTTCATAACTTTTTTCTCCATAATTATATGCTCTTTCTTGTGCCGTTTAACAGATCCTTAAACTGTGTGGACCCAGAACGAATTTTGTTTCAGTGACTTAAAGGTAACTCCATACATATATCAAACCAAATCAAATGCCTGACATGTCTTTAGTAGAGACATTTAGACAAAGTCGAATTGTGGCGTTGAAAGGAAATAAAATATGCTAAAAAAGAGTAAAGCAAATTAGAACTATGTTTGTATTATCTTATTTTGTCCATTAGCATTCACATCACATGAAGCTCTTGATACACATTTTGTCATTAGGATATCGATGCTGGACCGGTTCCCGAATAGCCCGGTTCCCGTGAGACAGGTTGTGGCGATGTGGAAAATATAGCCTTGTAATCCTGGTTAGGTATCCCAACTTAAAGTGGTAAACATTTAAAACCCTTTAACTCATGTTACATTGATTATTTATCCTTTGACATGCTTTTTTCAAAAGTTGTATTGCGCTGCAGTTATCGAAACAGTTTTTGCTGATGTAAAAGTACGACATTAAAATGAATTTGCTGGCAGAGAGTTTTAGCACACCGTACCTGGGGAAACGGGGAGCGGATGTTCAAGCGCCAGACTGCAGGGATCACTCATCCGTTCCATTCTCGCAACTGTTCGTTTCAAAGAGCATGAGCAACTGACCATCGAGCGGTCGTGCATTCACCATGGCGTGATGCATGTTAAAGACACCCGGGATAGCAGTTCATCGTAGTGAACTGGCGATATTTTTCATTTTACAGACACAGATGTTTAATCTGTTTCTGCGTAAACTGTGCTGTGCAGGAGTTTCATGTGAAATATTACAGTGACCTGCGAATTTATCCCCATCACCCGTTTGGCGTTTCGTTGCTAACCTGCAGTTCGCACGAAAACGTTGGCGCTTAGCACCGTCTGTTAGTTTGCAGGTTTAATGCTGTTTTTCATATCGTTCATTGCAGTTCTTGGAAAAAATTAGCAGACATCCGAAACTAAGGAAGAAGTGAAACTTTCCCCTCAACAGTTACCAATTTGCATAGCAAAATGTTCTGGCCGGAATATAAAATTCACAGAGACTTACCGTCTTACTCGAACAGATATATTGCGGGTTAGTCTTCTGGTGAAACCGGAATTGATTTATACAAATGTCGTTCAGAATGTTTTTATTTGCCCACTGATGATTATATTGTTTTACACAAGTGTAAGACGCTTAGATACTCTTCGCTCAGTGATGACAATCAGGCCCCATAGGAAGCTCAAAAAGAAAAGGAGTCCAGAAAATATGTGGTACATGTTGTCATAGGCTCCAAGCTTGTCTCTGAAAAATCCTTGAAATAAAAAAGGGAGGGCTTTGAAAACGTGTATATTAACAATTATTAGAATTATTATTCGAGGTGACGTTTGAAAATACATAAATTGTTGCTATGTATGCGTGGTCATAGCCTCCTCTATGCTCACAAATCCTGGCATTTCGACGACAGATCCATAGAGTGCCCGGTCGCAGATTTGGGGCGCGAGGATCTGGTAGCACAGTGCATCAAAGAGCCATTTCTCGGGGAACCTGGATGTCAGCGCACAACTTTTGCAGTGGCGAGGACCCGAAACACACTTGTTCGCCCGGGAGAAGTGTGTTTCGGCGTCCCGCCGCAGCGCGGCGCCAGTCACGTAGCTCTCCTGTCATCAGCTGTCTGCCGCTCCTATTTGTCCATTTCGGCGGCCGCTTCTCGTGGCGATCTGCCAGGCTTTGTCAGTATATAGAAGGCTATGGCGTGGTACACTAAGACGTGGGACATTGGACATAGCCTCTCCCTTTGTCCTTTGCATTTGTTTAAGTATCCTACCGATAAGATTTGTAAGAAAAGCATTGAAAGCAGAGAGCTTGTTCTTCTCTACGCAGCCATCATTTATTGAAGACGTTTTGTTTATTTTTCTTACCCAAGCCGTCTCGTCCACCTATTTTTAACTGGGGCGAAAACTGACATAATAACCATAAGGAAATCAAACCTACTGCGAGACAGCGCTCCCCGCGAATTGGCCGCAACCGGGCATGGACAGCCCTGATAATGTCGCAGACACCAACACGGGCGCCATGAACTTCAGGTTTTTAGAACATGGAACGTTTTGGTAAGCCCACCATTGACTATTTTCTCGAAGACTCCTTTCGAAAACTTCTTTGGCAGCTGTTGAATCCCTGCACAATGGCGGACTAAAACCGCAACGTCACGGCTCACTTTATGCTTTTGGTTGGATCGGACGGCAGGAACACGCCCATAGAAAAAGCTGGTGAGCACGATGACGTTGCACCTTTGACGCTGTTTGATTGGCTCGTCGGCGCCTAGCGATGGCCGCGCTCAGACGTTCGGTATCTTCTGGAATGACTTGCACGTTCCACGATTTCTGTTGTTCCGCCCCATTGTGCAGTGGTTCCTACCTTCTGATAATAATCGGCGCGTGTCTTTTGAAAGGGGTTTAGGCCCTTTAGGGGTCTATGAAGAGCGCGTGGTGGCCGCTTTCCTGGCCAGAAAGGCTGCTGAATAATTTAGAACAGACGTCTTTGCGTTTCATAAATCTGTGAACCTTGGGACTCCTGGGCCGGCTTGCTAGAACAGCGTCTCAGCTGAGACTGGGTGAAAGAAAGCACTGCAAAGGCTGGGGCGCGCGAGCGTCTTGAGAAGCAGCTTGAGTCCCGTTCAGGTCGTGCGCTGGCTTTGGCAGTGCTTTCTTTCGCCCAGTCTCAGCTGAGACACTGGTTCTAGCAAGCCGGCCCTGGAGTCTGAGTGCTCAGAAAAAGTCGTCGTCGGAGTTGTTTTAAAGGTTACCGAAACAGCTTTGCAACCACTTGCTATCCAAGACCAAAATCATTGGTGAAGTTGTTTGATTTCCCCACCGGTCACAGAGGAAATTTGACACAATATCAGTGTTTGTCACCGAGGTACAACGTCTTGCGCAGACCTGAAAATTCGGGAAATGTCTAGATGAATCGTTCCGCGACCACTTTGATCATGGCCTTCAATGGGTTATTGTCCAGTGGCCTTATTTCACGGAACATAGCCATCTCACTTTACAGACGTTTGTGGAACATGCTTTGCAAGGGAAGCAGCATTAAAGAACGTGGCACGATGACTCCGGTAATGTTCAAAATGGATGCAGAGCTGCAAACAGATGTGATCCACGACAGCGCACCATTATCAGGGGGGGAGGTCACTGAAACACGCAGCTATGACGTGTCCGTACGCACAGGAGACTTGTCACAGCTAACAATAGAAGGAACATGTATACAGGGAACGTGCAAAGCGAAGACAAGATCCCCATGCCAAAAACCATAATCCAGTCCTCGGAATATCTCAAAACAACTTCCCTCGTAATGCTGTGGGAACGTCTGCAACGACACGCCCATTATGGTACCAGTTCACGCTAGCGGCGTACCATTACAGATGAAACGAAAATCAATAGTGGCGGTGTCAATATTTTTTACTTCTTGTTACAAACACTTAAAAGCTTATTTTTTCTTGGGTTGTGCCTTGAAGACACAACGTCTCAGTTAAGCCCGTACACGAGGAAAGACTTCAAGCCTG
This sequence comes from Ixodes ricinus, assembly GCA_037355805.1. Classification (NCBI taxonomy): domain Eukaryota; kingdom Metazoa; phylum Arthropoda; class Arachnida; order Ixodida; family Ixodidae; genus Ixodes; species Ixodes ricinus. The sequence goes on from JAZHYW010016344.1 coordinate 113,612, forward strand.
CTACGCTACATCACGACACCGTCGCCTAAAAGTGGTAGCAGATTATGTTACCAGTCTACGTTGTGCCAAAAGATGGACAAGCAAGTTTAGAACGACTGTTGTTTCAACACATCCAGCTTGATTGGGACCGCATTCAAGAAATGTTCGCCGTGGTCCGCTGCTCCCTGGCTTCAGAGAAGCCACTAGAACACGACAAACCCTATACAAGCATGCGGGCATCTCTACAGCCACGAGCTCGGAAAACTACATGGTAAACAACCCTTTATTAGAGTAAAAAAAGTTTTTGAAGAGGGGAATGGTATTATTTGCGGTACGCTCGATAGTATAGAAGGCGAACTTCTAGAGCTTCAAGAGCTAGGCATATTTTTCTCAGTTTCCAGCATCAGATTTGCGACGCCGATGTGCGAGTAATGAAGCGTGACGGTTTATTAGTCGTTGCTGAGACTACGAAGTCATGCTAAGACTCACAGAGTAGACACTGAGCATTATTGGAGGCGTGCGACACGACAGTAGCCCCACGGTGCGGCTCGACGCATTTCGCATTGAACAAGGTCGGACTCGCATTTGCATCACGTGTTGAAGTAAACTTTTGTTTCTAATAAATATCAAGTTACTCGAGCACAGTGCAGTACAAAACGCTAGGGGCCACACTCGGCAGTAATTGTTTTTACACGGTACCTAAAGATTGAGAACACAAATCCCTTCCATGCGCCGCGAAAACAGCTGCGTTCACCTCAATCCCGGTATTTATAGTCGATCCGTCGGGGAGCGAAGAGCAATCTGATAATACGAGCATTAAAGAGTTATCATCTAGACTTTATCAATTACTGGCCCGGGTCAATCTCGTCCCGTAATGATTTCCGGACCATCCAGCACACAAACACTTTGTAAAGGCATATACCAGCGCAGATAAACAAGCCACATGATTTTTTTTCAAGGTAAAGCTTTAATGAGCTAGTGTCGCAAAAGGCCGGCGTCAGTGGGAGGGGAAATTCCAGGATTGGTCGATAGGGTCATGACGTCACAGCCACATGACTTGGCGTGGGAATTTCAAACAACTCACAGCACTAACGTGAAACGTGACGTCACGCGTGGAATGAATGTGAAGAAAACATGACATGTAATGCGAATTAAAGGTCGCCGCATACCTAAGGTTATTTAGCTTTGCGGTGCTCGATCGCCGACGGCGATCGAGCACCGGCGGAGGTGGTTGATCCGACATACCGCGTTCGGCTTTGGCTAGCAGACGGCGTTCGTAAAATGGCGTCAGCTGTTGCTGGCTTCATAGAGTTATTATAATGTACGCTAGAGGTTCAACTGGCGCTAGTGTGCTGCTGCAAATTGAAGCAGACAGCAACCAGTCCGAAATTGACTTCCGGTAATGCATTTCTATGGGAAAAAGCGAGTGCATTTTCTCTCTGCGCTCGATTATAAGAGCAGATATCACGAATAATTCGTACGTACTAGGCACATTGGAACATTTCTCAGTCAGGCCGACGAAATATTTGGTCAGTTACGGCGTTTTTCTTTCAAATTCATCACATTAAAAAACGGTGCTAAAACGGCTTCGTACGTGTATTTTTGTGCACTGTCGGACACTGTTAGCGCGAACATGACGTCGGCGCTTTCTAGCATGGGGGATATCCGTGCCAAACGAACGAAGGACACCTGGACAACCAAGAGAGTCGGCAAGAACTTCGCAGTAACACTGGATAAGTAACTCCTTGTGCATGCAGACGATCAAAATAAATTGAAAGCCACGTAATATGGTCCGATTTCCATTAAATAAGTACTACTTTATTCTTTCTACTCATGTGCGAAGATGCTTGTTCTGCGTTCAAAGCATCACCCGCACGCTCCAAATCTTTCCAAATAGGGAGAAGCCAGAGAACAGGTGCCCGATAAAAGCTGCCCGACATAGGAAATAATAAAAAGACACACCTTTTGTAGCCAACGTACTTTATTTTTTATGTTCAAATGTTTTTTAACCGATCGTAAAGATGCGCACGACGGAGTCATTTTCATATGACAGGACGGGCATATTAGCAATATATAAGCGCCACCGGAATGCTAGCGAACCTTGAACACACTCTGCATTCCTTTCGATCGTTATTTTGCTTAGAATCGTCGCTCGTTTTTACATACCTGCTATGGAACAGATGTTTCGGCCTGAAATATAGCGAAGTTTACCATCGTTCAGTGGAAAAGAAAAATGCCGTAACTAAAGCAATTACACTTTCACAATACCGATAAAGGTACATACTATCCGGTACAACAGAAATAACAAAACTTATTCATGCCATTTTCCGGCGAAGAGGCAAAATGCACGTGCGTTTTCCCATAGGAATGCACAGGAGCACCGCAAAAGTAGACTGGTTGCTGTCTGCTTCAATTTGCCTCCCGGAAGTCGCATAGACACTAGCGCCAGTTGAACCTCTAGCGTACATTATAATAACTCTATGGCTGGCTTCACGCGGCGGTACCGTGCGTGCTTCCAGTCATTCGGTGTTCGTTGCCATGGTGACGGCGAGGAACGCAGACGAACTTTATCTTGCGGACGAACGCCGCGGCGAAGCGATACCAGGTGCGTTCTAAGGCCCTTCCCGCATGCTTTTCAATGGGCGGAAGGCGAACAAAAAGAGTTCGAAATAAGGACTTAACGCAGAAGGCTGCATTTCTCCAGCGCCTCATAATTTGACGAGCCTTACACGAAAATCATGTTTTTTTGGCCATCCCGCGTCCTGTTTTTTTTTATCCGTAACAAGGGTCTAAAGTATCAAACTGTTGAGGAGGGCAATGAATGGGAGGAGCATTGTAAGAAATATGCATGTCTCCGGAGCAATCTGGAGTGTTGTGATACTTTTGTGCAAAGAGTTGCCATGTTTAAGGCCAACCTAGAAAAAGCGTTCGACAGTATGTTACCCAAAGTACTTTTTCTGTAACAGAACGTGTTAACCTTGGATCTGTTTTGTGGGGTGGTGTACGCATGGCGTACGAAAGCTGCGCCACTAGTCTTCTTGTAAACAAGGGTGCAAGCGAACGTGCTCGCCTTTTCTCTTCGGTGCGAAAAGACTGTCCACTTTTGCCTTTACTTTTTGTATTTTTCTCGAGCCGTTGTGTAAGTGTTATTCAGGTTGGTTTTATTCGTGGGTTCAAGTGGGAAGCTACTGAAGTGCGTATTTTAGCGTACGCGGAAGACGTGGCGATTTTTTGCGTAGACTCCGAGGGTGCCAAAAAAGCCGTCGAGTTTACAGAGGTATTTTTCGAAAATACGAGTAGCTCGGTCAACTCGGATACGTGTCTGAGTGTTTTCCACGGCAATTGGCCTTCAACTCCGACTGTTCTTAAACGTGTTGGATGGACGGAATTGCCGTCCAGTTATCTTCGAGTTCCTCTGGAACACTACCGCAACAATGAAGACTATTGGCGCTATCAGGTTTAAGCTTTGCGCGTAAATGCGACCAAGCTGGGAGGTTATGGGGTGGCTAATTTGCAGGTGCATCGGATTGCAATGAGTTTCTTGTCGCAAATGTGTAGTATGTTTTCAAGGTGCTTTATTTCTCACAAATAGAAACAAACGACATATATCCGCCGTGTTTTTGCTGTGCTGTTTTTATTTGGGGCCCGGTTTTGGAATGCACTAGTCGCACAAAACCTGATTCTTAGAGTGAAGACGGGGGGGGGGGGGTGCTCCTTATCTGATTTTGAGGCAACTTGACAAAAGTCCTATTTTCTCAGAGACCAAACATGACACTTTTACAAACCCTTACTTATGTGAGATTGCGTGGAGCGCAATCTCACACTGTCTGCCCTTATTGTTTCGTTAAGCGAGGACATAGCTGTATATGAAAGCAGTTGTTGTTGCCTATTGGTTTTTAGTCACACGTTTCTCATACGAATACTTCTTTTGGTGCGTCGCACAAGCGACTAACCAAATATTTAATTGATTTGCTTTCTACAATTCCTCTTTATTTCTTTTTTACTCTCGAGGCCCAGCATATACTTTAAGGCGAGTCAAGTGAATGGTAGCACTCCCTAACACGAAGGCGTTATCTTCTTTTAAGTTCTGTAGTAAAGCACTTTTAATTAAAGCCTGGTTAGCTGAAACCAATTTCCCACGCAGTCGCTTGATCTAACAACTGCATACTGTACAGCAAGCAGGAAGTGGTTGACCACGTTTTACTAGAGTTTTGTGGCGCGGTCTACTTTTAGGACGTCCTGCGAAGAACCCCCAAAAAAGATTTCCCATTAACGCCTCATGGCATACGAGCTTGAGTGGTAGAAGCGGAAAATGACGTTCGCTACGACATGATCCTACCGCTGGGCTTGCATAACATATGGCGTAGCCGCATGGCTGCACGCCACGCGGATATCAATGTTCGTCCCGTGCATACCTAAGTATCTTGTTGAGGACATGTGCTTCTTAACAGAAATGTAAAAGGACCATCAAACGTATACAGCTGAGTCGTTGCTACTTCTTGAGATGGTGTCTGCCCTCAAAGACTTGTAGCCCGTTGGACAAATGCTAAGATGGCTGGTGTCCTTTAGAGTTTTATCGCGACTGTGTGTCATCGCATTGTGCCATCGTTGAAATCGGAAAATATATTTTAAAAATATCCGCGTGCGTGGCGGAATTGCCTCCGCATGTCGCTGTCACGCAGAGGAATGGGGTTTCAATTCCGCTCGGTTCGGATCCTTATTTTATTAATTCTGTACTATTCTATGAAATCCCAGCAGATTCATGGCTGTCATTGAGTGTTCTTGTTTAGAACATTCCTGAACGTGCTACGTGTATGAGAGTAGCGGCAAAGCGCTGTTTCGGGTCGGTCACCCTTCCGTCGCCGACGCACGATGCGTGGCAACTTTCTCTTTAAGTTTGAGGACATATGTTCGCCTCATTAAACGTTTATTTTTCATTCTAGAATTTTTTGCTCTCTTCATTGGTGAGATCATGGCACTAGGCGGAGGGTGGATATAAATAAGAGCGTAAATATTTATGCACCTGAAATACATAAGCTGACAATATTCTCCTGAAATAGATCCTGTGCGGAATAAACCACCAATAACATCATATGTTTTATGCCATGTACTCACTCGCAACACAGGTATCTCTCAAGGTACCTAACTATATCGAACTACAAGGGAACTGTGAGAACTATAGAAATGAGAGCGATGACTTCTGCGAAGTTCTTCAGAAATTCCAATGTTCTTCCTTCGATCGCCATGAAGTAGTAAGAGAGAATGATAGTAATCAGTATGTTGCAACTGGAAGACACTCATTATATCATCCTTGTTTATCTTTAAAGTTACTGTTGCTTTTTTTTCACTCGGCACACATTCCGCTTTGGCGGGAATTTGCACACGGCATAAAAGTTGAAGATAAATACGCCACGTGGGGACTGATAAGTGAATTAGAAGCGCCTGTCACGCATTCCTTGCCATGTACGCGGTGCTCACAGGCGAGTATTTTATGATGTGTTGTGATCATGATATCAATTGTTTGAAGACGTAATAGGTATTTGCCAAAGTTTGAACGCCGTTTAAAAAAATCAATTGTGCCGGAGCACCACCGACAGTTCCGGCGTCGCTTCCTTCAATGGACCTTTTCTACATACCGACGGCACCAGGTGGTGGCTGCACGAAGTAAAAATCGTGAAAGTGACCTGCGCTACCAACTGATAATGGGAGCTATGCTACCAGTTTCTCCGCTCTCTGAGCTGCGGCGCGTGCGCGACGGCACGCGACCGACGCGAGGAGTACGAAGGTACGCAACTAGGGGACTTTCATACCTTGTGATCAGCTTCCTAGGAAGAGACAGGAGGAACCCGCGAAAAACAAGGTAACCTAGCGAGCAGTGCGAACGATGGCGACGGTGGCGGACGGGTGTGGAAGGAGGCAATCAAAAGCATAAGGCCTCATTCACACAGCCGTTTTTTACTCCGTCCCGGCGATAGAGCCGGACAGCGTTCCCACCGGGGGCGAGGGGTTTCGGACCGGTTTCGGACCGATATCGGGCCGCCGGAGCCGAAATGAGTCGAACGACGGTGTTTCACGTCACCGGCGGCGACGGGAGACGGGGGACGCCGGCGCCCCGCCTCATGGAGGGACGGCCAGTCACAAAATAGGAAACTTTCGCTGAATCTGGCGGATTCTCAAAAGTTGTGTGACCATGGGCACGGCCGCGGGAGAGGGGGGGGGGGGCATGGACCGATACTCTAGAGGAAGAAATGGTGAAGGCGTGAAGAACTGGTGATTCCTGTGAAGCACGCGTTGCACAGCTGACGACTACGGCGATTAGTGGTACATCCGTTATTTTAGGTACTTTTTCCCCACGGAGTTTTGACTGCCCTACTGAAAAAAATTATATGAATCTATATAAGAACTGATATGAAATATCCAAAAACTGATATGCGACATATGAAACTGATATGAAATACCCAAAAACTGATATGCGACATATGAAATTGATATGAAATAACCAAAAACTGATATGTGGCATATAAGAATTGATACGAAATATTCAAAAACTGATATGCGACATATAAAACTGATATGAAATAACCAAAAACTGATATGTGGCATATAAGAACTGATATGCAACATATGCCAACTGATATGAATGTGTCCAATAAACATATCAGAAATAATTTCATATAATGTTTTTCAGTATACGACTTGCCGCAGTGGAGCGGCTTGATTTACTGGCTTTCAAATAATTACGGCATGAGCGTTTACTTTTATTAAGAGATTCATCCCTGAGCCGTTCAAAGTACTCTCAGAGGCCTGACATCCCTGAAAAATCCAACATGCTGAGAATATTATTTATTGCTTAGGTGGTCACCGAAAAACTCCGTACTTACAAAACGACCTGTATAAAAGGCGGAAACGCAGAACTCAGAAGTAGTTATTGAGGTGTGCTGTTGTATTCATGTTTGTTGTGCCGTGTATGTGTATGCACTCAATGTATATATTCAGCTGGTGCTAGTGGTATGCGTAATGTATCTAGATGGTAACGTGAGTAAGTAAACATATTTTGTAGCGCATGAATGGGGGGTACCTAGCGCCACCTAGCCTAGTGGAACTGATATGCGGCATATGAAACTGATATGAAATAATAAGTTCTGATATGAAAAAGTTGTCCAATAAACATATCAGAAATAAATTCATATAATTTTTTCAGTAGGGTGGTCGCGCGACCAACGCGACTTTAAAGAGGGACATCCGTGGCGTCCACCCAAGCGCCGTGTTTTTCTTTCCGTCCAGTTTCTTTTTTATTTCACACACTTTATATATATGCTGCAATTACGTGTTCTACTCTCTGATCCAGAGCCTCCTTCCGAATTTCCTCGATTTCTCGTGCCGACTTCCGCCGCTTGGCATCATATGCGCTGCGCGTGCGTAGAACGCTTCTCGGAAAAGGTCCATTAATAAATAAATGACACGTGCAAAAGATGAACGACACGGTCCGAGTTTTAGTCCCTCAGAGAAGACCTCACTGCACTTTAAGCAAGAGCTTGCACGAGAAGTACTCTGTACAAGCCCTTAAAACGATGCGAATGCCCCTAGTGAATGCATTTTAACTTATCGTCTGCTAAACTCTAATGACTTCGAGATCACGAACTCCACGGTGACTATCGGCAACCCTTGTCTCATTGAACCGCATCAGTTTACGCCCAACAAAGTCGCAGCCCTCAACCTTCAACCACGAAACTTTTATATTAAAAAAGATCGGTATTCTAACGCTTTTGATATTTGGGCCCAGAATAGTGACTGTCATTCCCAGAAAACGCGATAAGAGTTCCATCGTCGAGGTACAACCTGGTAAGGTAAGGCATTGCAGTTTTCCCCGTTTCTCTTATGAGTCGCTCTTAGCTGGTGTCAAGCGATAGCCGCCGGTGGCCCCACTCGACCCCAGCAAGACAAGCCTCGATCCTCGATCCAGCCTACTACAACAGAGATCAGTGCCTAGTGCTTGGAGTAGCCAGACGTGGCCATGCCACAACATTGACCGCTTCTCTTAGGGTCAGGAACGGCCAGAATCAGAATATGTTTAAAATGGGGCGAGCTCACCGCTCTTTTTTCTTCTGATTTGAGCGATATAAAGCGAAGCGAAAGCCAGCTGCACTATTGACTGGCAATGAACGCATGGCTGATACGGCAGCGACCATGACATATTTGCTCCGAAGCGAGCGAGCGCGGAAAGACCGCCGCCATGTTTGCCGACGCAACCCGGCTCTAAGCAAATAGGTGCCCCACGTTATTTCTCGAACTTTACGTTAGGGAGCATGCGCAAGCCAAAACCCAAAGCGCAGTTTGGGTTCGGGGCATGTGCAGTGGTGAGGCCCCCTTCTTATGGTCCCCCAAGCTTTGGGCCTCTATATTCTACAACTTCCTCTTATGCGACGACGCAACGTAGAGAGCCTAGATATTAAAGAGGGCACATCTAAAAACCATGGGGAGCGTTTTCAATTTAATGACGGAGTTTGGTCGCAAGTGCGCATGTGCCGTGTTTTCGCGTGGCAAGGAGAAAAGCAGACGGGAAGGCGGGAGGCACTCCCAGACGACCAACGGTTTTGCCCCCTCCTCGCAGCTCGTATTGCAAACCCGGCTCATGTATCAGGTGCTGCCGATCCGAGCATTTGGAAACTCTCCGTAATGTAGGCTCTCTAACGCAAGGCGCACGCTGACGCTGGTGGCGCTGCCAAGCAGCTTCCGATAGTTTCCGAGGCAGAGCGGCGCTCCCTCTTTAGGTGTCGCACGCTTCCAGTACGGTGGGTCCCTTGCGGCTTTTGTTGCCTTTGTTCTTTTTGAGGTTAATTGAACGTCATTTCGAGGTGTGTTAGGCTCCCTGGGTGGCTTTTTCTAAGAACTGAATAATCGGTCAGCTATGGGACGTGCGCAAGTGTCCGTATGTGGGTGCGGGAGAAGACGTATATAAGCGATGGTTTCAATAAAAGTTTTTAGCTGAGTTTGAGACGTGTGTCCTGTCCCCATTCTTTTCGGATGTGTTCCAAAACCAACGAGTTGCTTGCCGCCCTGTCTGGTGGAAAAAAGAACTAAAGCATGAAGTGCTTTTTAGCGAAAATTTTGCCCGTCCGTCCGCGCATTTTCCGGCTAAATTTAGCGGGAAAATGAAGTCATGGAACATAACCTCATGTGACCTATCGACCTTTTCATCTCGATAGTTTGCCTGACCGGCGAATGAAGGCATGGCGCACTCGGCGCCATTAGGTTGCTTAAATTTTCTTGGTTTCAGTTTCGACTTCCATGCGGCTATGTTGCTGTTTTATGTACTTTTTGCTGAATTCTGTGATACAATTGTTTCCCTTGTACACACAACCAATAAAATATTGGTATTGAGCCACTTTGAGGACTTTGAGATGTTTTTAAGCTCTAAGTTGCGGGCGTTTTACAAACTCCTTTGATGTATCTGATTATGGTTGGTAGCGAAACGCCTGACTGATGTACGAGGCAAGATTACCAACGTCTGCTGCCGCTTACCCGATGGCACTAGTTTCCAGAAAAATAAACTAATGAAGAGACTAGCACGTGAATGTGAAGAAGCATATTAACAGATGGCTTAGCAATGTGCTCAATCAGGAGAAGCAGATGAACCCACGAGTTTACTACTCACTGTTTTGTTTTCGTGGACACCCAACTTTTAGTGAACTTCGCAGACTAACAAAGTATTGTATGATGGCGCAGATAATATATATAAACAAGTAGTATCATCTTGGCCTGTTGTTTTTAATTTAGTATTTGAGCACTATTTCGAGAGTGCAGCATAGGCCGAGAAGAAAATTTCTTAGATTATCAGCTTTGCTAAAGTACTCATAAGCAGCATTTCACAATATCGGCCCTATGAAATAAATTATTTTATATGGACATTAGCTTGCCCAAGATATGATGTAACTGTAATTGACAGGCCCGTCAAATTAAGCCAAGCATTTGTCTTCGGCAAAAATGACAGACGCGTCAAATTAAGTCTGACATTTATCTTTTGTAAAATAAAATTAAAAGGCACAAAAAGTATCTCGGAAATTTTGGCTGAAGTCTAGCGCTATGCGCCATTTTGCAAGCCTGTGTGAACATGTTTTCTTTTTTTTTAACCAGAATAGTTTTTTTTTGTAAATTTTGGTGCCGCCAGTTAATTAAAGCCTCTATTCGCCATCGATAACCCTGGACTCGGGTCAGATTTTTACGCAGACGGCTTTTTTTCAGCGTCATACATTGCGGGCCCCATATACTAGAAAAAGTTAGAACAGGGTGCGCAAAAAAAAAAAGAAAAAGAGAAAAAAAAAGTGGGTCAGCATTACTGAGCATGCGTCGAACCCAAACCGTGTTTTGGATCGGATAATAGAGACAACGATATTTCTTTGTGCACGCTATTCTAAAACTCGCTACTGTTGAGCTGTCTGTGGCAGTTCATTATGCGGGAAGTCACAGCCTTTGTGTTAAAATAAATTAAGTGGATTTAACTGGTTATCTAAAGGCAGTCAATAAATCACTTGAAAGACTGCCGAAATCGGACCGCGCACAGTGTTCAATAGACTACTTCCATAAAGCCTTGCATGCAACACGGCGCGCGTTGCACTCTGGGAACTAGTTGGCCAGGAGAATAGCGCCATGGACTTTCCGTACGATCTGACTCACGTCGACAGAGATTCTACAAAAAGCGTGTACATATAAACGGCCGTTATTTTATGTTTTCTTCCGAGAGCGTCATTTTAGCTGTCTAAGCTAGCCTAAATGGGCCTGGCTTTAGCTGACAATCCCAGACATATACGCTTGTCTTAACGCACGCTATGTTGTAATTTTTGTACTTGAGCCTTTCTGTTAGCGTTTCGAGGTATGCAGGATCCTCACGCCAGTGCGTAGAACTCGATGCTGCGAAACTCGGATTCTTGCTTGTGTAACGAGAATCACACGCTGTAGACACCATTAAGATGCCATACATCGACCTCACGCCCACATTACGTTTGGTTGATCAGGAAACTTGTTTGTTTGTGCGTCTATAGACGAAGCCAGCTTTGCAATTACTGCTTCTTCTTAATACTGCCTGAGTACGCGCAGGTAAAACTCAGGAGCGCCACCGAACAAGCTCCATTTGAACTACACATTCTCATCGCGTTATCTAGTACTGCCCCGACCAGCACTGCACGAATTCGCGACAGTCACCCACACTCGATTGTACATTCACAGCTAATAAGGTTCAACGTCGCGTATCATAAGTACGCACTCATTGCACGTTCGACAGCAAAGTCGAGCACTCAAAGTGAAGAACTATTCAGTGGAAGTACGCCGGACGGGCATGAACCCGGTGCGCCAAACGAACGAAATTATTAAGCGCATTTTGACGGTTGCTAATGGCCATAATATTTGTTATGTGTTTGCTTTCTTCCTCACTGAGTATGCCGAGATAATTTCAGACACACCGTTCAGGCACAGATCTTGGGCAGGCGAAGTAGGCTCGTCCAAAAACTTAGCGAGGAGTAGGGGACGCTTGTTAGGACCTCACGTCGCCATCTCAGGCGATCTCAGCGTTTCAGCTTAATCTTATATCAGCATAAAATTTTGAGTGTGAGATATGTGATGACACGAGGAGGCATCATAGTAACTTTTGTGCAGTAGTGAGGTCGAATTTATTGCGTTTTCTTGCAAGTTAACGCGCCAACGCTGGCTCAACTTTGATACTCCTGGGAGAATGCGGCTCGCTTTTCGCCCAATGAAGTAGCAAGAAGCGGACTTTTGGCAAACGAAATATACGTGCAGGGCTCAAGGTGACCAAATTTCAGTTGTAGTTCACTGGTACCAGACGGGATTACTGACACGAGCTCGACGATGCACTCATGGGGTGAAGGTGACTGAAAACCACGTCTTAATACGTTTGCATACGAACGCACAATATCCGGTGTTTCGGGAACCAAGGGAAATGCTCCGGTCCTTCGTTTTTGTATCGCTCGAGAATGAGTGTATTGTACATTCGTGAAAAGTCAGATAGTCGAAAACGCAAGCAGCGCGTTCGGTCGCGGCGTGATAGCATGAGATGAAGCTGCTCCAGTCGAAACCGAAACTGAGTGGCCAACTAGTTCCCAGACTGCACTGCGTGGTATTTCGCCGCGATGGGGCGCGTCGGTTTTGGAAGAAGTCTATTCTTACACTTGATGAGTAAACCGACCAACCGAATGTTTATGTTGCAAAAAAATATTGAGAGCCTCGTACACATGTAGGTGTGATATAATGAACAAACAGATCGTCTGATGTTGACATACCATTATTCCTAACCTCAGGTAAGATGCAAGTTAACCGTTCGTTGCCTATCTCCTCTACGGGTTCTCTCACATAATCTATAAAAAATATTTTCGATGTATTATGAACACAAAGGACGACACTTCCAGAAAACACAGGTAGTCTCCTTGCGTTGACCTTTCTTGACGCCTTCCGACCCAAAATGCGCGATATAAATATACGCGTTTGTTATTGTGAATGTTCCATCACTACCAGTAAACAAACCCCAGTTGATATAAGGAATTGACCTTTTAACCCTCGTGTTTTGTTAAACATCTTCATATTAATGAGCACGGCTCATTGCTAACGCTGGTTCCTCTGCCCACCCTCACAGACATTCGGTACTTTCGGACTACATTTTACGAAAGAAGGCAGGAAAGCGCGTTGAAACGCGACGAAAAACATGAATACAATGCAACCGCCAAGGTGTGGAGGGAGAGCGGAGCATCAAGTTGAAGCCACCTAATGGCGGCCGCGTCACGTGATTCCAAGATGTCAGCGCCCATACGACGGGGGATGAAAAGGTCTATACATCACGTGGGGAAATTGAGGTCGCGTGACCTATTCATCAATGCAGTTTCTCCGCTAAATTTAGCGGGAAAATGTACATATTGTGACGTAAACACCAATTTCGTTTTCCTGCTAAATATAACGGAAAAATGAACGCCGCGCTATATATACAGCAATTTAGTTTGCTCGCTATATTTAGCGTGAAAATTGACGTCACGTGACCTAAACACCAATCTAGTTCCCCCGCTAAATTTAGCGGGAAAAACTGTTGCCTTCTGACCTAAACAAAAAGTTCGTTTTCCCGCTAAATTTAGCGGAAAATGTACGTCAAGTGACATACCAATTTTTCTCCTCATTCTTCTCCTCCCTTCCCCTCTGTGTCCAGTTCGCACCCCTTCCGCCCCCTATACTCCGTGTCACCTTCAGTCCGAGCGCAGCGGACGCATAGGAGCCATCCCAGCCGATCTAGCGTTGGGAGAGTGTCATGTGACCTTCAGCTCCCTGTGTCGCTCTGCCCAACCGGCAGCTCACGCGATTTTCTCCCGGCGCTGGATCGGCTGGGATAGATCGTGGCGTCCACTGCGCTCGGACTGAAGGGGAACGGAGAATAGGGTGACCTTTCCATCCCTCGCTTCCCTCTGCTCCCTCCCTCTCCTCCCCGTCACCTCCGTCTCTCCCCATTTTGCCCCCAGTCTCCTATGGTGCTGTCCCTCTCCCGAACTTCCGTTCCTTTCCTCCTCTCCCCTTGGTCATATGAAGCACCAATTCATTTTCCATATTCCTCTTTCTTCCCTTTCCACCCCCTTTCTTCCCATCTACCTCCAATTTCCCACCTTTTCTTCACCTTCCCTCTTCTTCCCTTTTCTTCCTTCCCCCTCCTTGGTCATGTGACGCACCAATCCAGTTCGATTCTTTCTTTCTATTCACTTCACACCTACCGCCAATTTCCTACCTGACCTTCCCTCCCTCAACCTGCCCCTCCTTCCCTTCCCTCCCCTTCTTGGTCACGTGATACCCAAAATCAGTTTCCTCATTACTCTCTTCCCTTCCCTTTTCCTCCCTCTCCCAATCCCTCTCTTTATCGTTCTGCAGTTCCCTCTCTTCCTCCCTAGGTGCCTCCAATTTCCTCACCACTTGACGGTAAATCCTACCCGAGTCGGGCGTTTTTCAATCTGTGTTGTCGCGTGATACGTCCCGCCGGAGTAACTCGGATCCATTTGGGTGAGATTCGGAACACAGCCATAGGGGCCAAACAAGAGCGGCACGAGAGAGCGCGCGGAGAGGACCGTTGTTTTTACGTGTGTCGTCACGACAAAGATTATCAGCTGTTTATGTTTATAGAGACCATCAAACATCACATGTTTGATGGTCTCTAAAAAGCACGGCGGACGCTCAAGACAATTGCATTTTAAAATCAACGCCGTCGAAGTTGACAGTCTTATATCCTTTTTATTTTCGTCAATCAAGCAGAATCTAATTTTAAAAAATACCCTTCCCTTTATTTTCATTTCTCACGGCTATGATCAACGTCTAGACCGACGTGGCCAGGTCAGGAGCAGCCGATTAGCGTTGTCCGCTTTTCGGTGGATTTCACTTTCGGGTAGTTTTCCCCCATCGGTGGAATAAAATAATTTTACTGCTTTTTTTCAAAGTAGTGACTATTGGCCATGTAGGCTACCAAAAGCACCGGTGTGGTCGGCATGTTAAGATTTGTCAAGCGAATTATTTCTGCTTTCATCAGCGGAAATAAGAGTAATTTGAGGTTGTCAATATTGACGTTGATATTTTAGGAACGTGTTTACTCTAAGCTTCCATAATACACAATCAAACATGTCCCCGTGGATTCGAACACGCACCATTGGAATTTGTCATTCCAAGTGAATCCTGCCCCGGATGTCAATGATATGAACTATAAAAAGTGTCACTGAACCCGCCCGCACACTACGATCCCTGGCACGAGCCTCTCGCTTGAAAATCTGTCATGGCCGCTCGTGAGTTCATGAAACGCGAACGGTGTTAACTGCAGAACCTCTAGAAGCATTAGTTTTAAAATTGTAAGCTGTGCTTTTCCTCGTTGTCGCTCACTTGGAACGCCTCTAATCAGGGATGTCAAACCAGGTTAACGGGGAGGGGATCGATGCATCCACCCCCAGTGCCATCGAAACAGGGGGCAAGGGACATATATGGGTAAGGGGGGGGGGGGAGGAAGGGGGAGGCGATGGCCCCAGCCCCAGACCATAGATTCTTATACACCTTTTTCGTTTAGCCTCGCACCCAGCCACGCTGTCTCCATATCCGGTATGCGTTCCGAAAAAAAAATAAAGCAAGAGATTACGACTTTGAACAAGTAAGAAAAGTAAAGAAGGGTCATAACAAGAACAACTGACGGTTGCAATTAAAATGTTTACACGTTCTACTGTCGAGGCGAGAAGAAAGCGATGTTTACACGCATACCGGAAGTTCCAGAATTAAAGATGGCGGCGCCCACGTAGAAAACGTGTATAGACCATTCCATTGAGCGCTCTCAGGGCGGCGCCATTTTGTTGGACCGCCGCGCCCTCTCCATACATCCGGGAAGTTCAGCAGGTTTGGTGGGGTAAAACGAGAGCGCAGAGGGCACGTACCCGACTATGCTAGCAGACGACAAACCGGAAAGTTGCCGTTCTCCATCTTTGGGCTGTACCGGCGGGCTGTACCGATCATCGAACTCTCGCTCGTGGCTGCCGGTATGAAGTGGTTCGCGTTCTTAGAATATTTATGGCTACTCCAAAATCAGCCTCTAGCACTCTGTTGCTTTATTTCACTAAATGATCGACTAGCTTATCTTTGTTCCTTTACTGCAGTAGCAGTGGAGTCAGCCGGCACCTCGTACTTTTCGCCGGAGCAACCAACCACTCTGAGGCCTGGTTCACACTTGCGAATCGGCGGGCGAATCTGCAAGAATTCGGTCGCCGGGCGTAGCGTCCACTGTGCATTGCCGCGGCAGATTCCGCTTCGGCGGCAGCGGATTAGCTGTAAGTGTGAACCAGGCCTGATGGCGCGTTCACACTGGAAGCGGATCCGCGAAAGCGAATCGGATCCGCGCGTTCTCAACCGCAAAGCGGCTGAGATCGAGCGATTGGAGCGCGTTTTTGCCAACCGCTTCGGGACCGATTTCTCCCAACCGCTTTCACGAACCGCGAATCGGCAACCAATCACAACGCGACGCTGACGTGACGTCAGTGACTTTTGAAACAAGATGGCACCTGTCGCTGGTGAGGCGTCCAAGGCGCTGTAGTCCTAGCGTTACAGCAGACAAATCAACGTAGAAACGTGATGTTCACTTCCGTCACTTGGATCCTCCGCGAAAAGAATTGACTCGTAATTTTAAGGGGCTTCGCCCTGGTGATTTGGTTCGGGTGCGAGTTTGTTTATTATTTCGGGTGCCAAAGCCCGAAGCTCGCTGCCTTGTTAGTCCCTGCCTGTAGATGGTCGGAACACGCCCCTGATCAGCCGAAATGTCAGCTGTTCTACCCACTAAGATAGTCGCGTTAACTATTTAAAGCTTTCGACACTGTGCATGACCACCACGAAGACCGATACCGTACATGACCACCACGAAGACCGATAGAGACGTCGTGAGCCTGATTGCATAGCCAACGCACTACCGCGGAGCGGCCAGGGTACCTGGGCTAGCTCAACCTGTAACGTTTACTACTAACAAAATTAATACAGGGAACCTACTTAAGGAATAAAGTGTACGTACCAGACGATGCAGAGGTAATGCATACGGCGTTTATTTGAGCCTAATGTCAAACAAACAGAGACTCGATCGACGTGCGAGTGACGAGAGGAGAGTCCGCCACCAACAAAGCCACGACCGGCTAGTACCGAAGACATTCCCCCGCACCACGGTCCACCAGCGCCGCGCACAACTCCGAAAATGATAAGAACGAACAAAGAGGGGGGAAGACTGGCCCTCTTTCCCGAAGACTAGGTCAGCTATTTATGCGGGTCCACTTCGAAGAAAAAGTTGGGGGGCATCCTGTTCTGAGTCAGAAAGGCGCGCCTAGCTGGGCTTTGCTTGTGGGCGAAGTGGAGGGAATCACAGGTGAGTTTTGCGGGTCCATACCTCTTTTTTTTTTTTGCTGCCTGAAGTCGGGATGCGTGCGAACATCCCCAAGAAAAATCTTTAGCGCAAAAGTAGCAAAATTTTGGCTTTAGATCATAGATTAAAGTGGATTTGGCTTGTTAAACAAGGTTGCCAAAGGCAAGTTTCAAAAGATCACGCGTGATCGCCAAGGAACTGCCAACCGCCACTCGTTGTGTTTGAACGGGGTCGCTCGCGAACCGCATCCGCAGCCGCTTCGCGATCGCGGATCCGCTTCCAGTGTGAATGCGCCTTGACACATTTTTTTTTATTCGCACGCAGGGAGCATTGCAATTAGCCTCGGGTTAGTCTTTTTATCGGGCATATCATTACTCGATAACTTGCATATCAAAATCCGCGCATCTGCGCTTGAATTTTCAAAAATGACGCGATTTTAAACCGAGTTTGAATGCCAGTCGGATGTTAGGCACAGCCCACTTGGCGGAGTAGACGACTCGCGGGGTGAGAGGGGAGGGCATTTTTTTTTCTTTCCGCTCTTTCTAGTGGAACGGTTTATACACTGACCAGGAAATTCAGAAAGGTATAATAATAAATGCGGGGAAGGGATATCCCCCTTTTTTTTTCGCCCCCTTTATTTTGTTTGCGGATCTTTTCCGCGTAGGGGGCAGAGATAAAGGCATGGTGCCTGACAGAGTCTCTGCCCCCCCCCCCCCTTTCCTCCTATCTATTTCTTTCTCTCTCCCGAACATTTTGTACGGCACTTCCTGACCCTTATGTTTTTGTTTTGTTTTTGTTTTGTTTTTATCGCACCTGTTTTTATTTCCCCTCCCCAGTCTTTTTGTCGCCGACCCCGCCGTCCTCTCATATCTCAAACACTACCAGGGTTGCCAGGTTGGGCTATAAATAGCCAAATTGGGCTAGTTTTCTTTGCACTAGGCGGGAAAAAGTGGTAGTCGGCTATTTGGCTGGTATTGAGATATTTCTGACCCGTGCTGGGCACAGCAAAATGCCTCAAAGCACTTGGGTTTATAGGTTAAAATATTGTATTTTTAGAGTAAGTTACGTAAAAATATGGCGCTTCAGCCTGTCAACCCTGATAAGTATGCGACAGTAAGCGAATTCGTCTTTTCTTTGCGCACCTTGTGCAATTGTTTAGCGCCGAATCTTGTCTGAATGCAAGCGTGTGCATCCAGACAAGTGGATGGAGGTAATGGTATAGCCATTACCTCCATCTCAACCAGTAACGACGCATTTCTTTGCGGCCCCACCAGCACCTGTTCTACGCATTCTTTAGGTTGCCTGTTGATTGGCGTAAACCTATGCTTCGTGTTTAATTCTGCATAGTTTTCTTATGACGTCATTCTGTTCACCATGCCCCGATGCCAAGCGTCCCATCAATACAGTGGAAGGTATGTTGCAGAGGTTACCACTGTCCAACGCTGCAGTAGAACGCATCTTCAGCCAGGTCACCCTCACAAAGACGGACTTGCAAAACAGGATGTCGATGGAAACGCTGGAGAACATTTTGTATGTTAAATTCGGACTGTGGGGCAAAGAGCAGTGCTGCAAGGACTATGTTCCTTCAGAGGTTTTTCTGACATGTTTTAATACCACAGTGATGTTCCCATGCTCTGCCGTCGGTTCTGCGAACAAGTGATGCTAGTGGTTTGAATGTTTCTATTTGATGTATAACAATGTATATGTGTCTTTTGTGTTTAAAATAAACGTTTCAAGGAAAGGCGGCAGCGATCGCGCCAACATGTGTGTAATCAGGCACTTCTGTTTGCTACAGCTGCTGCTCCTTGCGATCGGCAATGTCATGCAGCACAAGCCAGGCGATCTTCGGGATCTACTCGTCGACCACACTCGCCAGCCTCGTCACTGCTGGAATGCCTATCACTGTGGGCATGATTATCAACGTCACGTCCATCCGGGAACATCAGACGACTTCCTGTCTGGAATGCACAAAAGGACTCTACTTGGCCGTGCTGGCTTCAGTGGGAAAGGCGGCAGCGATCGCGCCAACATGTGTGTAATCAGGCACTTCTGTTTGCTACAGCTGCTGCTCCTTGGGATCGGCAATGTCATGCAGCACAAGCCAGGCGATCTTCGGGATCTACTCGTCGACCACACTCGCCAGCCTCGTCACTGCTGGAATGCCTATCACTGTGGGCATGATTATCAACGTCACGTCCGTCCGGGAACATCAGACGACTTCCTGTCTAGAATGCACAAAAGGACTCTACTTGGCCGTGCTGGCTTCAGTGGGAAAGGCGCATGCGATCGCGCCAACATGTGTGTAATCAGGCACTTCTGTTTGCTACAGCTGCTGCTCCTTGGGATCGGCAATGTCATGCAGCACAAGCCAGGCGATCTTCGGGATCTACTCGCCGACCACACTCGCCAGCCTCGTCACTGCTGGAATGCCTATCACTGTGGGCATGATTATCAACGTCACGTCCATCCGGGAACATCAGACGACTTCCTGTCTGGAATGCACAAAAGGACTCTACTTGGCCGTGCTGGCTTCAGTGGGAAAGGCGGCAGCGATCGCGCCAACATGTGTGTAATCAGGCACTTCTGTTTGCTACAGGTAAGGGTGGAAGTTCCCTGTTACCGTAGTGATGATCGCTTCTTGTTGCTGCTGCCTTTCCCACAAAGAGCAAAAATGTTACTTGTATCAGTAAGAGTGTTTTTCTTAAAGCTACTGCTTTTGGCCGGAGATGTTGAGGAGAATCCTGGCCCTGACGCTGAAATGGCCGCCATTCTAAAGAACTTACAAGAAGGTCAAGCTACTATCCTGAGCAAACTAGACGACATAGAAAAGAGACAAGCGAACTTGGATGGCCTAATCAGCGATTTTGGGGCAAGGATCGAGTCCTTAGAATTGAAAATGCAAGCGTTTGAGCATGTTGAGAGGTATTCAGCTAGGGTTTATAGCCATGTCCAGGCACACTCAGAAAACGTGGATGACATGGCTAGAAAACTAGATGATTTAGAAAGTCAAAGCAGAAGACAAAATCTTATCTTCTATGGTATCGAAGATCGTGATCCACGTGAGAGTTGGAAAAAAACTGAAAATGTTATTCGGGCCTTCTGTCAGGATAAGTTTGCAAATATTGGTTGGGGAAATGCAGAGACTGCACAGGATCGGAAAGTATGGACCTAACAAAAATCGCCCGATCATTGCGAACTTGGCATCCTACAAGGATATTGACAAAATTCTTAGCAACGGTAAGAAATTGAAAGGCACCAACTATGGCATTTCGAAGGACTTTTCACCACGTGTCAGAGAAATTCGACGCATTGGAATGTTGCCAAGGCAAGAAAGCGAAACAGTCAAGATAGAGAACTAGAAAGCGTCTATAAGAAGGCCATAAGTGATGCTAAGGAAGCATATTTTGCTGGACTTGCAAACGCTATCAGCACAAATGCCAAAGCATTCTGGAGTTATCTGCGGAAAACGCGAAAAGAGACAACCGGCATTCCTAGCATTACTGCTTCTGGCACAGTCATAACTGATAACTCTGCAAAAGCTAATTGTTTCAATGACTACTTTAAGTCCATCTTCCTAGACAGAGACGACTCCGGCAATCTGCCGGTGATAAGGGATAAAGTGAAAAACATAATGCCTCCTGTCACAATCACGGTAGAGGGAATAAAAAAGTGTTTAGACTCCCTGCAGGTGGAAAAGGCCTCTGGTCCGGATGAGTTGTCCCCTAAGGTATTGAAGGCTTGTTCATGTATAGTATCCAAATACCTGTACATAATTTTTTGCAAATCTTTGAAACAGGGTTATTGCCAAAAGAATGGAAAAAAACGCATGTTGTGCCAGTTCATAAAAGTGGATCAAAATCGACAGTAGATAATTATAGGCCTATTTCACTGAGTTGTATAGGATGTAAGGTCATGGAGCATATCATGTATAGTAATATAATGAAGCACTTAGAAGATAATCTTTTTTTCTGTCCAAACCAACATGGTTTTCGCAAGGGCGTTTCTTGCAGTACTCAATTAATAGAACTCTTTCATGATCTGGTTAGTGTAGCGGAAAATAGGCTACAAACTGATGCCATTTTTATCGACTTTCGTAAAGCATTTGATTCCGTTTCGCACAATTTGTTGTTACATAAAATGACCGCACTTAATATTGATAGTACTGTACTTGCATGGATAAAAGATTACTTAAGTGAAAGGAAACAATGTGTCGTCTTAGGGGGGAAAAAATCAAAATTTGTGGACGTAACTTCGGGTGTCCCTCAGGGATCTGTTTTGGGGCCACTATTATTTTTAATATTTATTAATGATAAAGCATCCTCTGTCCTTTCTAATATCAGGCTATTCGCGGATGATTGCGTTATTTACAGCGTAATAAAAAATACCAACGATGTACTACAGTTGCAACAGGACTTGGACTGTATCAGTATATGGTGCCAGAACTGGAGACTACGTTTAAATGCAGGAAAATGCGTTCATGTTACCTTTAGTAGAAAAAAAAGTAGTATTGATTCATCTTACGTTATTGGAAGGGACCCCCTTCGAAAAGTGTCAGAGTTTAAATATCTGGGAATTATTCTTTCTGAAGACTTGGCCTTTAATCATCACATAGATATGATCTTGAATAAGGCTGGTAAAATTCTTAGTTTAGTTATTCGAAACCTGCGTACAGCACCCCAAGTTCTAAAAGAAGCCGCATATCGTGCATTGGTAAGACCACATTTAGAGTATGTAAGCGCCGTATGGGATCCGCACCAAAAATACTTGATAGATAAGATCGAGGGTGTACAAAATCGGGCAGTAAGGTTTATCCTCAACAAATATTCTGGGTTTGAAAGTGTAACGCAGATGAAAGCTTGTATTGGAATGGAACATCTTGATACCAGACGCAGGAAATGCAGACTAAAACTTATTCATGCAATATACAATAACTTAACTGGGGTTGATAAATCTGTATACCTGAAAACGCCTCATTACATCTCAAATAGGAAGGATCATAGCAAGAAAATACGTGAAATAAAATGCCGGACAAACTACATGAAGTTTTCTTTTTTCCAAGAGCGATAGGCGAATGGAATGAATTGCCTAAAGATATGGTATCGGTTGATAATGAAACTTTTTTAAAACTCTTGAATGAATTGTGAATGTATACATGTATTATTGAAGAGTGTTATGTTCAAACGTGTGTGCCCGCTAATATAGTATCACTGTGAAAAAAAAATGTTATAATGTGTGGATTTTTTGTTTTTCTTGTTGCTGAAGTGTACTGTGATGACGTGTACTGACGTCTGAATGATTGTATTATTATCTCACTCCCCTGCTCTAATGCTTAGGCGCTGCAGGGTTTCTTGTAAATAAATATTAATAAAAAATGGTCAGGTTTTTTTTTGGGGCTATTTTTGGGCTACTTTTCTGGATTGTCATTCGGCTATTTTAGGCTATATCTCGTAGAAATTTGGCGGGTCAGAGTACAGCACCTGGCAACCCTGAACACTGCCCACGTCACTAGACACACCACTTCTGAGTGACCCCGGTAGCGTTGTTGACAGTGGCAGAAGATGAGCTCTACAGTTATGTACAGCACGCGCGACTCCAGAAGATCACAAAGTTTAATCTTCGCTTCGAGATGTTGGCCTCAAATAACCCCTGCCCAAAGTTGTGAAACGTCACTTTGTCGTCACCAATGACTTCTGCAAACGGATCTTGCGGCAATAAAGTACAGCGTATTCACAGCCGGCCTAGGGACAATCTAGACAGCAGGGGATTTCCCAGGAATTGAAATGAGGGGGGAAGGGGTCTAAATGTTTAGAAGGGGGTGGGGTGCAGAAGTCACTGCTAGACAGCATAGACTTTAACGCGGCGCAGGGATGCAGGGACACGCGGACGTGGCTTCATCAGTGCAGCTGTTCATGGATGGATGGTAATGGCTATACCTTTGTAACGGGCGGCAGCTTGCGCCACCTAGCCTGACATTTCATCAATTTTTTTTAATTTGTATAAATTTTGTTTTAACGTAACCCCCTCCCTCTTTTAAAGTGGTGCATTTGCTTATTTTTAGCTGTATTTTCACCCCTCCCTAGATCGTTTCCACCAATCTTCCAATCTCCTCTTAGTTACCGCAATTCTTTCCCTATCCATTCGTCCATCCAGTTCAATCGTTTGGCCCCACAGTGTTGCTTCGCACGCGCTCTGATGAAGCTCGCTACGACTTTGTATTTCACAATCTCGCTGGAATTTGAGCACCAATTGAGTTTGGATGATTGACATCTCGTCCCAAGTGACGCCATTGTCGCAAGAGTCCAATCAGCACGCTCTGCGAACTTCGGCGCCAACTTTGTGTTTGACAAGTTTAGCAACCCTGAAGTTTTAATCCTCAAAGCGCAACCTATACACACATATATACACGTGTAGGCTGCGTCTTGACGATTAAAATTTCAGTTGTAAGTTCAGCGTTGTTTGTGTCCTTTCTTCCGTCCCGTCTGTTTCGCTGTACGTTTTAAATAATCTTTCACATGTCACACGTTAAAGCGAAAAGGTAATGGACATAGATATTAACGGCACTTATCAGACGTGATTGTACTACAAGGCATAATCTTGAACCACTTGGTGCGCACACTGTGAACTTCACTGACAGTGATCCTCAAGTAAACAAAAACTGAAAGGAAAAAAGTGAAAGTCGTTTACAGCTCCCTGTAATGCCGAATTAGAGCGCAGCTCTTGAGGAGGAGGAGGGGAGGGTACGGCGGGGGCCAAGTGACCTCGGGGGGGAGGGGGGGCCACATGGCCTCAGGGGGGTTACGTGACGTCACTGATGACGTCATCAATGATGATGACGATGACGATGCGGATGCCGATGACGTCATCAGTAACGTCACTGATGACGTCATCAGTGATGATGACGATGACGATGCGGATGCCGATGACGTCATCAGTGACGTCACTGATGATGTCATCGGCATCAGCATCCTCATCATCATCACGTGACCTCGGGGTCACGTGACCAGGAGGTCACGTGACCTGGGGGTCACGTGACCTCGGGCGGTTACGCCGACGGTGACGCCGACGGCGACGCCGACGCCGCTCAAGCCGGAAACGGGCGCCTAAGAGCTGCGCTCTAAAATGCAAGACGGTTACGAATCTCTGTAGCACGAAATTTGAACGCTGCTCTTGAAGAGGACGAGGGGAGGTTACGGAGGGAAAGTATGCCCCTCATCTTCCTTCGTACCCTCTCCTCCTTCCTTCCTTCTCTCCTCCACCGGTCCTCCTCCCCTGCTCCTCGTTCTTCCCACCTTTTCTCCTCCTCCAATTCCCCTCCTTCTCCTGTCCTCCTTTCCTACTCATCCTTGGGGAGGTCACGTGACGTCCATTTTCCCGCTAAATCTTGTAGAGAAATTAAATTTATTCATATGTGGCGTGACACCAAGTCAAGTGACGTCAGCTTCCCCACTAAATTTAGCGGGAAATTTGAAAAGGTATTGAGGTCACGCGAGGTCAATTTTCTCGCTAAATTTAGCGCAGTTACGCCGACGCCGACGCCGTGAACCACGGAAACGGGCGCCTAAGAGCTGCGCTCTGAGGAGGAAGAACAAGGCGCGCACAGTGGTATGAGGATATAATTAATAAAAATGGGGAAGAGCTCGTATGGATGAAAAACAACAAAAAACACATTATCGACACACAAAAAAAAGACGTAAGTAGAACGTTTAAACACTGAAACAATATGGAGTTGAACTTACCAACAAAGCATGGCTTGGCAAACAGAAGTGGCGCGCAGAGCAATCCCATGAGGCCGTAGCTAACTTCCAGTTTGTCGAGGCCAACGTTGTCAGCAAGGAGCGCACTACACGTGCTCACTGCAGATCCCATGAAACCACTGACAGCGACTGTAACCCCAACAAATTCCATGTACGATGAAACAAGAGGCAAGCAAGTGACCGCTGCGCCCATCATGAAGAAATTGCACGCTGTTAAGGTGCTTC
Source organism: Ixodes ricinus (assembly GCA_037355805.1). Classification (NCBI taxonomy): domain Eukaryota; kingdom Metazoa; phylum Arthropoda; class Arachnida; order Ixodida; family Ixodidae; genus Ixodes; species Ixodes ricinus. The sequence continues at coordinate 138,476 of JAZHYW010016344.1, forward strand.
GACGGAGGTAGTTTCGATCGGCGAGGAGGGGCAGTAGGATTCGCCCGAGGAGCTCTGCCATGGACGAGTAAGATATTAGGGAGAGGGCATCGGTGACGGAGACACCCTTGTCAATGGCATAGTCAGTAAGTGTCGTGGTGAAAATGTCTACGTTGTAGCACAGGATTAGCCACGAAAGGGTGACGGCGTAATAAATCGGAAGTCTCAGCACTAGATGCACGACTCTCCAAAATGGGATTTTTTCCATAGTCTTTCCATCAGTGTATTTTGGTATTTCTTTGACTGATGCGTTATCGCAAATACTGAAGACATCAACGTGCTTGGAATGCTTTGTTTTATCTTCTGTTTCGTTGACATGACTTGCTGTTCTGAACAAGAAACAAATTGGGATTGTGTGCAGCAGGATGGCTCCGTACACGAGGAGAATTGCGGAAGTTGTACGTTCTTTGCAAGAAGAACAGCAAGTGGGGTCCCACAATTCCTGACACTGTAGGTCCGACGTACATAATGCCGTGCACTAATCCTCGATATTTCTCAAAATTCTTGCTTAATATGACTTGCAACATGACGTTTGTTGCACCTGCACCTGTCCCTGAAAAGCAAAAGTATAGCAAAATATACAATAGGTAAGGAGGTAGGAGCTCGGTAGTGTGCTTGGGTTAATAAGACCGGTAAAAATAGGAATAAAACAATTGGCGTCAGATAATTCCTTTTTTAATATATGATACAATAAAATAAACGGAGATTTTGACCACTCTAGACTGTAGCCGAATACTCCGTGTCAGATAGTTTCATTTAAAAGGTGATTCCACGTCAGTTCATGCAATGATGGTCCGGGTCATAATTTAGGTATTTTCGTTAAAACTATTTACGAAAGCCATGTTCTTGGAAGGAACATTCAGCTATATATGAACGCCGTAACAATTGTTTTCGCTGAGATATAAAATAGAGAAGCTCAAGGCGCGGAAATCTAGATTTCACGATGCTACTTTGAACAGTCGTAACTTTCTGATAAATTTTTCACCTCACCATAACTTTTTAATACATTTTACAGAAGATATACAACACATGCACGAATAATTAAAAATGTCCACTAAATGTTTTTAAACAAACAAGAATATCAAACATGGCATAAAAACGCGTTTTAGAGACATATTCGCCATTATTTTGCAAATAAACCGCCTTTCATAATACTTCACAAAACATATCAAAATGTGCGGCTTTAAATTGTTTTTACTAATATATCAAGATAATATACCTCCCCTTGTCTTCTTGTTATTAACGCGCAAATGCAGCTGATTTCTCAAAACGTGGCAATATTAGGCGTCGATATTTAAAACACTCCATCTTTAATTTCTTTTAAACACCCCATGGCACTTTGCAGTGACTTGAACTAACCTGTGATGGCAAAACATTGAGTAACATATGACCTCCGAACGGGAAAAGCTATACGACAGACCTTCACTCAGTGCGAGCCAACGTCTTCGTTAGAGCGGCTTTGCCGCATAACGTCGCCTTCATTGACGCGTCAAAAGCTGGAAAGCGGGACTCTATCGTAGAGAGTGGAAAGTCCTGCTGTTGCGAGCATTGCTTTATCGTTTTGTGACACCCCCCCCTCACCCCTTGACCCCTTCTTCCCACCCCTTATTATGAACAAGAAACGTCTGAGAACATCACTGCTGGCGGCAGTTACGAATCATAAGGACATCACATTACCTTGAAACCCAAAGGTAAATACGTGTAGAGTCAGTTACGGGAAAATAAGGCGAGAGTAATTGTAAGAGAAAATATGCAGGTCAGTTGGTCAGGAAACATTGCAATCTGAACCCTGAGGCGAGGAAAAAACAAAAATAACGTACAGTGCGTAATGAAATCTCAAACGCAGCTAATCTTATTCACAAGAAGAACAACAATAAATACATGCACACACAGAAAAAAAAAACATGTAAGATAAAGACATGCGATCGCAAAGACTTGACCGAACATAACCAGACAAACAAAATCGCTGCAAGGTTAAGGACAGCAACGGGAACGGGCACTTTCCCCAAGGACCTAAACAGAGGAGTAAAACATATAAAATAGCACAAAAAAGAGAAGGGCAGGAAGTATACAGGAAGCATATAGCGCCTGTCCTGTATACTTCTTGTCCTTGTCTTTTTTGCGCTATTTTATATGTTTTACTAAGATGAACCAACTAGCCCAACAACGTACCCTACTAAACTAAACAGATTAGTTGTCTCGGAAGCCGTACTCTTCGGCAAGATGGGTCTTTTCAGCCACTGGACACGGAAAAAGCGCGTGTGATGGAGTAGGTGATGTTCTTAAACACCCCGCAACGCTCACCAACTTGAGATCTTCGCTCAACTCAACGATTGTCACCGCTAAAGACTTTGTAAAAGTGCTGCGTGAAAAAGTAGCAAATATCTGCATGTTCCACCTGGCTGCGGAACAGGTTCGAGAGTTTCGTGCGGTGAAGCAAGTATAGTGGACCACCGTAAAACTTGTAAAAGGAATCCAGGCATCTCATCTGTGGAAGTCAGCATATGCCGAGAGGCCGGATGTATACATGGCCACTTGCGCAACTGAGAGTTTTAAGGCATAGTTAGCGATTTGCAGAGTGGGGCCGTTTTGTTTTTGTGAATTGTAAGCTAAGTAATGGTATTCCGGCTCAAAATCCCCTTTTCGCGTCAGTTATACTCACCCATTTAAAAAAATAATTTTAAAAATATAAAATGCTTGTCATAACTAACGCTCAAAATGTTTGGTGATGTGCGGCAAAGCCGCTATGACATAGCTGACGGCTCGCTGGGAGTGAAGGTTTGTCGTAGCCTTTCCCGTTTGGAGGTCATATGTTAATGTTTTGCCATCACAAGTTAGTTTAAGTCACTCCAAAGTGCCAAGGGCAGCTAAAAAAATAAAATATGGAGTTTTTTTAAACATCGACGCCCAATCTCGCCACATTTTGACAAATTAGCTGCATTTCTGCGTTAATGACAAAAATACAATTAAGGGTGGGCATATTATCTTTATATATTAGTAAAAATATTTAAAGACCCGCATTTTGATATGTTTGTGAAGTATTATTAAAGATGGTTTATTGGCCAAATATTTGTAAATATTTCTCTATAACGTGTTTTCAAGCCATGTTTGATTTTTTTGTTTGCATAAAAATATTTTATGGATATTTTTTTAATTTTTTTGTCTGTGCTGTATACATTTTTTAAAATGTATTAAAAAGTTGTCGTGACGTGAAAGCTTCCATGAGAAATTGACGACTGTGCAAAGTAGCATCGTGAAATCTTCTCAATTTCCACGCCTCAAGCTTCTCTTTTTTATATCTCAGCGAAAAAAATTGTTACCGCGTTCATATATAGCTGAATGTTCTCGGAAGAACATGGCTTTCATATATATTTTACACAAAAAGACCTAAATTGTGACCCGAACCTTCATTGTATGAACTGACGTGGAATCATTCTTCTTTCATCTTAACATTTTTGCAAAAACAGGTATTGCGTTGTACGTTTACATGCGTAATAGAAACGTATTGACAGACGAAATCTGCATGCTCATGTTTTCTTGATAACACAAAGGCAATTTTTGCTTAGGCCTTTAAATGAGCTGGTTTCCGGTAGATACATATTAGTAACTTATTCCAGAAACACGTGTTTTACAACACTGTAAGCTTTAGACGACAAACAGTGTAACAAAAAATTCACTAGGATTAGTGAATTCTAGTTGAGCTAGTTTGTACATACTGTTAAAAATCGGGTCACCTGAACAGGAAAAAAAAAGATAACAAAGTGAAAAGGACTGGACGAAAATAACACACCGCTGACTAACAACGGACTTTTACTTCATCCTCTTGCCAGCCTAGGCAATTTCTTATCCTTCTCCAGTCGTTGTCTTTGTCTTCTCGAATTGATTTTCGTGTTCAGCTGACCCGATCGCCAATAGACCTATTGCTATATTACCCAAGCATCAAGGAGAATGCAGGGAATGGTGTTCCACGCGCCGCACGTGCTGGCCTCAGCAGTAGTAAACTTTCTAAAGCAAAAACCTATAACAAATTGTATCTTGCACCCGCGTTCGTCAACGCTTTATTTTGGTTACTTACTTCGAATCCTTTATACGGGGAAGGCGTGCGCGTGTGGCGCGTGGAACACCGATCCCTGCATTCTCCTTGATGCTTGGGTAATATAGCAAATGGTCTATAGGGTAGATAATTGAGATAGCTGACAATCCACGGCAGCAAATTCAGCGCGAACGACGACGAGGGCAAGAAAGGGCCTCGAACACGTCGCTAGTTGCAAATGAAGCTTTATATGTCTCTCCTGGCTTTATCTGTCGATTTCGGTTTTATTTATACAGGATGGCCGACATGAAAAAAGCTTCAGTTGTAAATAGCATCGTATCTGTGTCCCTTTAAAGTTTTAGACATTTGCGCTGAATTTGCTGGCTAACTAAAAAGGTTAACTATTAGGCCTAATGATATATAAAATGAAATTACGCAGTTTATTTTGAGTCTGAATGTTATGATTACAAATACCGACGCCGGAGCTGTAAATAGAACACAACAGGTCTTGACTTGGTCTCAATACCGTGCATTTAACCGAAGAACACGGGGTCACAAAATAAAAACACAACAGCTACAGAGACAGGTGACTATGATGACAAGGTTTACACCAAAATAAAACGCTCCAAATAATAAAGGTAGTTATTCACGATTGTATCCATAAATGTCATGGTGTTTGTGAAATATTTATTAAGTAAAAGCGGTAGATCTTGTAGTATATATTACAAACTGTAGTTTCAACAAAAACGGGTACCGTTTTGTCCCTATGAACAATGAGCCCGAATTGAAGTTTTGTTTTTTGTTAACCATCTATTAAAAAAATCAGCAGAACCCATCCTTTGGGAATGATTATCTACGTTAATGCGAATAGCATCAAACGGTGCGGAGTTATGCGCGTTCGTCAGGTGGCCGGCACACTCTAGATACGCCAGCCCACTCTTGAGGCGATTCTAAATTTGTTGACACTTTCACAGCCCTGCGCACGATCTCCGCAGCCCAGCACGTGCGTTTGTGTCACTTAGGAAGGCGAGCAAAGTACGCGCCATACGCACAAACACTCAAAATGGTACCGACCAGACTTTCTGGCGTCTCAGGTAGTCTCAACCAACGGTACTATAAACGGTTGTTTATATCTTTACCATAGGACGCGCTTTACAGCGCTGTCACAGTACCGGTGCGCGCGCGTTCCATGCACGAGGGCTCATTCCGCTCTCGTGAGGCTGAGCACGGCCGCTACATCACCCTCTCCCGAGCGCGGGAGAGGGTGAGCTAGCGGCCGTGCTCAGCCTCACGAGAGCGGAATGAGCCCTCGTGCATGGAACGCGCGCGCACCGGTAGCTGTGACAGCGCTGTAAAGCGCGTCCTATGGTAAAGATATAAACAACCGTTTAGAGTGCGTTGAATGACTGCCTACATAGCTCTGTGGTTAGCGCGTCTGCCTGCTGATCAAAGGGTCAACGGTTCGAATCCAAGCCGGCGCCGGTCTTTTTTATTTATTTATCGACCCGCGGCGTAAGAGGTTAGATAGCCAGATAGATAGATACATAGATAGACGAAAAGTCCGTGAAGTATCCAAAGAATGCTATTCGCATTAAAACATGATATTGAATTCGGCTGGTCAGACTTGACACTTTCTTATGATATTCTCAATTTAAAAATAGCTGTTGAAATGTATTCTAAATAAGGAGTTAATATATAAGAACTAAATTCAATTCAATTTAATTTTCGGGTTTCGAATAAAACCTTTCCTGCCGAAAAACCCAGTATAACTTTTCACTATCTGGATTATGGAACGGGAAATTTGTTTCTGGAAACCCGAAATCCAGGATGCAGACAAAGGAACAATTTTTGAAAACCTAAAATCCAGATAGATTTCCAGTTCCATAATCCAGATAGCGAAAAGTTATACAGGGTTTTCCGGTAGGGTTGCGAATAAACCCAGCTCCCTCTGGGATTTCTAGGCGTCTGGTCTGTTTTTATTTCCGGCGTGCGTCATGCACAATTTAGACTATGATGTTAAAAATGTTAGAAGGTATATGCATTTTCGTGTTTTCCGTATTAAAGTTCAGTTGATAGTAGCGCTTTGTTTGTCTCTCCTCTTTTCTGTTCTCTGACGCTTTTATTTCCGTCGCAATGTACAAACTAGCCCACCATTTCATTTGACTAAAATCTCTCGTTGTTGTTGTTTTCGAGAAGAAAAAAAAAACCACGAGTTTGTGAACACGAATATGCGAAGCACATCATTTTTTTAACGTCGACGTTTTATTGTGGCAATGAACATCACAATTTTTTAAGGGGAATTCAACCGCTCGTCACTCAATGGCCGAATTTCACTAAACAAACCTACGTTCTAGGAAAGCACTAGAGCAGTGGTTCTCAACCCCTGATGTTTCGCGGATCCCTTGTGGGTCGGCGGAGATGATGGAGGACCTCCTTCGTGGTGACGGGAAAGATAGTATAGGTTAATGATGAGAATGATTTAGTAAATGGATATAACCAAGGGCTAGTTTGAAGTAAATTTCTCTCATTGACATACACAGAAGAAAATTCACAAAAAAAATGGAAAGTTTCTTTTCTTTCTTAAAAAAATACAACTTTTTTTTCCGGCCTTCACTAATGAGACAGGGCCTCGCGGACCCCTAAATGCCTTTGCGGACCCCAAAGGGTCTGAGTACCCCTATTTGAGAACCACTGCAATAGAGTATTGATTATTTTTAGGTCCACTATAAAGATATATTGAAGGTCGTACGGCCCTTGGATTTTACCCTGAGCGCTGGAGAGTTTTTATATAAAAACCAGAAGTATGCGCATTTTGACAGTTTTGAGCGCATTTCGAGGCTCTTTTGGGATAAAAATCACTTAGATAACAAAAGCGACAAAACGAATGGTAGTACGTACTAGGGGTGTCTCCTATCTAAATTTTAAGGCCCTTGCGGGAAGCATAAATGTCTTAGTATTGGCGTATTTGTGTAAATAAATTTGATAAAGCCGTTTTCGCTAGATATATTTTCAATGAGTTAAACGAAGTGGAGAAACCAGGACCGAATGCCCCAGGCCAGAGTATTTGTGGTTGTTGCTGCTATTTTCACGAGCTTGGACTTACGGCGACACGCGGCACGAGTCCTTTGCTTGACACCGCCGAGATAAGTTTTGCCGTTTTGCTTGAGATTGGTCTGCGTGAGATTTTTGTCTGCTGCACTACACAAAAAATAAGATCAATGATAGGCGACCCATTTATGACGGAGTGATGCCATGGCCACTCGCTGTGTCTCGCTGTCGCCCGACAAGCTTTAACTTTCAATTCTAAAGTGACCGCGGCCGATGTCACGACCTTCGCAGCCAATTTAGCCGTAAGAACGTGCCACGTAACCTCTCACTCCGCGTGTCCCTAGGTCACACCGAAGTGTCAAACGCCCTCATTAAACCTCCTTGATGTGTTTATATGTCTTGCAAGCGTCATCAAATCATCAAACACGACAACGCGACAGCCCGTGCCTCGTGCGGCACTTAAAGCAAATGGTGGCGCAGCACAGAAATGAGCAAATGGCGGTGCAGAACTTAAACCTTGCGCTAGTTTTGAAACATGAAGGAGCTAAAGCCCCTTAACGTTTCCAACGTAGCGCAAGGTCCGTCGAAGCGCGAAGCACGTGCAACGTGCAGCTCTTGGAAAGATCATGGCCACACAGCGCAGCACTCAGCAAGATTTCAGTCGCCATGTTCTTCCCAGAAGTGCCGCGCGACACGTGTCTTGAGCATTTCCACAACAATGAATGGCGCCACTTTTTCCAGGATAGAGGGGCTTTAATACGAGCGGCTATGCAGCGACCTCTGAAGGAGTACTGTGGTGCGGCTCTCACTCGTGGTCTCGTGGTACACCTCTCTCATGCGTTCGCCAGTTGGGCAGGAGATCGAACAATAGGGGGCGCTTCGTCGTGCTTGTTGTCCCCACAACCCGGTGTTTACTAACGCAGCATAACAAAGAAATTGAATCTCGCCTAGGACGGTCTTGGCACGAGCCCTTCGCTCTGACCAGTGCTTGGGTCGCACGAGGAGCGGCCTTCGAAACGTCATCTTTGATTTCTCGGATCAAAAACAAACAAGAAAATACGGTTTGTTGCCCTTACAGCTGAGGCTTGCCGCTCGAGGCGTGACCGTTCGATCTCCCCCCAATAGTTGATGGCGGGTCTTGTAAGAAACGCTGGAAATGCCAAGCGTTATTTTTATTCGGAAACTTTAGCTCAAAGCGCTGGTTTGGCTTCCCTGCCGTCTATCGGCGGCTTCACATCTCGGTTATTTTCTAACCCATCTTTTATTTGCAAAAAAAGAAACAAAAAAAAACATGCGTTGTGCCGTATTTTGACGTGAGAGCTCAGGCCATATTACATTTAATTTTTTATCTGTTTAGAAATGCCATGATTTTCACATTCGGAAGGGGGCGTTGATGATCCCGTGACAACCGTGAATGCGGTCATCCAACTCAGCTCTTTGATTATATTGCTTCGCGTAGCTCAAAAGGCAAGAAGACGTAAGTTCTGCCGAGTTATCGTTTCACGTGGCTTCTACGAAACGTCCTTGCACCATGCTGGTGCGCATTCTACTTCCTCTTGCAAAGAAAAATAAAACGATAGTACGCAGTTTACGCTGCAAAAAATGCCAAGGCCGCCACAATGACAGCTGGTGTGACGTCAGTACACGCCATGAAACAACTGCGCTCGTGCCTGCTTGCACTTATGTTGAAACCGAGCCTTTAGTACATAGACGCTTCAGACCACGACCTACTCTATCCTTACGACCATTTCATCTGTAAACACTCCTGCACGCACCACCCGGAGGGCCGAGTTTCAGCGGCGCCTCGTGGCAGGGGCCTGGAACTCGTTTTTTTTTTTTTTTAGAGAGAAGATCTTAAGGGCTCATTTCCTCAGGATCGTGTTCCCCGCAAAGAAATGAAGACACCGAACTCTGGACACCTACCGCCATCTATGAGCGACGGCGGCAAGCCACGTATCTGGTTGCCGCCGCCGCTCATAGATGGCGGCAGCCTTTCCACTCTGGCTTGCCGTCTTGCAATCCGCCATTACTTTCCGTTGTAGAGCACTGCTGGTCTTCCGTGTTCACCAGAGTAGAAAGGCTGAAAGTTTTGCCTCGGAGCTGTTAAGGGCTAGTTTCCCTAGGATCGTTTCCCCCCAAAGAAATGAAGACACCGAACTCTCCACACCTACCGCCATCTATAAGCGACGGCAGCAACCCACGTATCTGGTTGCCGCCGTCGCTCATAGATGGCGGCATCCTTTCCACTCTGGCTTGCCGACTTACGGTCGGCCATTACCTTCCGTTGTACAGCTCTGCTGGTCTTCCCTCTTCACCAAACTGGAAAGGCTGAAAGCTTTTTGTTCGTATTTTCCGCGCTGCACTATACTCTGTTTCGCCTTGTGTTGTACCGCATAAAAGGTTGCAAGCGCGAGCTCTTGGCTCTAGGGCACATCTCGGCGGCACAAGCTTTCGTGCACCAAGGGCAGCTGCCAACGCTATGACTTCGCTCTTCTAGCCTTCGCTGCGGGACAACATAAGGTGAAACGGAGTGTAGGTTGTGTCGGCCTCTATATGGTGTTGGCGGCGCAGCCAATACCATCTGGTGTTGGCTGCGCAAACAAAAAAAAAGGAAACTAATTAACAAATTGGATTCCTTCGGTATCCCTTACATAGAGAAAAACATTTTACAGCGTGAACGCGCTTGAAACCACAAAGCGACATCAGCTGGCACGCACCCACGGATAACAGAAGAACTCGACGTGGTAGGAGGACCGAGTTTTTGTTCCGCCTAGTGAGAACGCCTCTCACTAGGCGGCGCTAAAACTTGGCCGTCAGCCAGGAGCAGGCTCTTCCATAGGGAGCACTCATATGGCGTGGTCGTAAGTATATAATTCGTTGTACTTCAGACACACGCCAGATTACAGCAGCCATTGCTGACTTTCTCTTGTCTTACCGACATACCAAGCTGCTAAACCGGACGTTGAAGAGCCTCTTCACAAAGGTCAACGCTGGGAAGGACACGGTAGAATCTAGAATGGCAATAACCTGACCTCTTATGGTAATGATGAAGCAAAGCAATAGGGATACGAGGAAGCAAATATGCAAGGCATATGTTATGGCGACTGCCATGCACAATTGCTAAGAGATGCAAAAATCCGTGTAATAAGAAAACACATAAGAAAAGGGGCCACCGAATAGCCGAGACGTATCATGAGGACGCTACAAGACATCAGAGTCAATCCAGCACTGAAGAGGTGTGACCACTGATCCCTATTGTAGTAGGATGGATCGCGGATCGGAAGCCCGTCGGCCGCAACACCAGTGGCCATTACTTGACACTAGTCAATACACGCAAGTCTATGGAAGAAACAAACAAAAGTAGGAATATTGAAGCTTGTACGCTGTGCTCGAAGGCGAGTATTTTATGACGTGCTGCGATCATTATATCGGGTGTTTGGATATCGAATCAATATTTGTGAAAAGTTCGAACGCCGATTAAGAAAATCAAACGTGCCGGAGCACGCACTGTTGAGCTGGCGAGCTTGATCTCCTAGTGGAGTAAACAAAGGAACTTGTCGTCAATACGACAGCCCTTGGGAAACCCAGAAGTTGATGAATGTCGGAAAAGTTCAATGTTGACAGCGGCTTTTTGGGAGTGAGTGAATTCCGCGTACCAAAGCCTTCGAGTTTGTCGTCTGCTAAACCCAACTCATCGAAACTGCCACAGACTTCGCGGTAACTCTAGGTGACTCTTGTCTCATTGAGCTACACTACATTTTTTGCCTAGCGGAGTCACTCTCGACCGCAAAACATTAATTCATAAGAACTGTGAGGGCTGTCAGTTTTAATGTTTGTGCATAAGCTATTTGGTTGGCTTCCTGAAGAGCAGCCAAAATGTTTCAGTGCCGACAACTGCATAGAAGCGGGGGAAACGACACTTTTTCTCGTTTTCCCCATACGAGTCCGATGCATTAGCTGGTGTCAAGTGATGGCTTCCGGTGGTGCCACTCGACCCTAGCAAGACAAGCCGTGATCCGCGATCCAGCCTACTCCTATAGAGATCAGTGGACGTGACTGCCCGGGTTTGCCTTGCGATTCCCGGAGCTCTAGGTCACGTGGAGCTGAATTGGCCGTTATAGTTACTCTGGAATAGCTCGCGTACATCGGCCGCCGTCAAATACTCCTGAAAGTGAAAGGCAGGTGCTCGGCAGCGCTAACAAGGCATTGAGCATTGCCATGGCATCACCACGTCCTACATGCATCGCCTCGAAACAATTCTTTTAGTCTAGACAGCATTGACACCCCGCAATTCTGCAGCAAAGCAATTGGGCAAAGCTGATCGCGGCCGCATCCGGCGACAAGCAAACCAAGAACAAAGAGCGGGTTCGTGAAAATGCAATAATCAAAGAAAGAATAAAAACACTTAGGGACAGGGAGATTAGTCGATGGGCTCATCTATCTGAATTAGTCAATGTTTTTTTTTTCTTCCTTATTTTCTTATTTTCTAGCTTATTGTTCTTTGATTTTGAGGGATTTTCTTTTTTTTCCCGAGTGTTCTTTTATGTACTTTCTTCTTCACTTTAATAACTTGGGAGGCAGATTGTACGAGTGCTAATCACACTTGTCTATAACGCGCGAGCGTGCGACTTTCTCCGGGGAGCGCTGTACTGGTGGCATTCGCGGAAACTAAGCTAGTCACGTGGCGCAACATGGAACGGCCCGCTCGAGGGGTGCCCTGCCTACTTTATCAGCTTGATAAGCGATAAGAGTATAGTGCTTTATAATATATTTTGCTTTTTGATGAGGACATCGTTGATACGCCTTCATGATTTAGTTCGTTGATTGTTCGAGCAATGATGTTTGTAAAAAGCGTGCGAGCAGCCTTCCGCGTTCGCCGCCAGCTGATAGAGTGGGCAAGACACCCCTCGAGCGGGCCGCCTATGTTGCGCCACGTGACTAGCTTAGTTTCCGCGAATGCCACCAGTCTAGCGCTCCCCGGAGAAAGCCGCACGCTCGCGCGTTATAAACAAGTGTGATTAGCACTGTACGTATTGAAGAAGACATAAGTAAATGTTCGTTGCTAGTTGAAAGAACTGTGCTATCTGTCCTTGTCACTAAGTGTTTTTATTCTTTCTTTGATTCTTGTCAGGCAAATGGCACGCGCCGCACGACTTTGCTTGGCACCACTTTCTGTGACTATGAAGTCAATGAATAGTCTCGTATAATAAGATGCTATGGCCAAAGCTTTTGGCGTCCGTGCACTCGCACAGCTTGTGCGCGGCTGAAATCTATACAGGTGCACTTTTCGCTCTTCTGAAATGACATAAAAAGTAAGCAGGATTGGAGCCCTGGGTCACTCTGCACGGATAGCTGCGTCGGTTTTGACAGTAAAAGGGAGCCGCGCGGCCTTGAGGCATTGCGCATTGCCATGTCATCACTAACGTCATACACACATCGTCTTATCGTCTCAGACAAGCACGTGAACAACTTCGTCTTTTGCAGTGGCATGTCATCCCACTCGAATGGCGCCCACTCACCAATTTGGCCCACGCCCGACACGGAGCGTCTTTCGACGCGTTGGCTGGACATGACTTCCAGGAAAACGTTGACGCTGCGCGCTCGTGTCCTATTTCTGTCTGCTCTCGATCTCATTGTGGTAACATCAAAATTCTAATGCACAGGCTTTGATTGTTTGAAGGAGGTTTATTCAGACCCATTCACTATGCGGCAATAAAGTCTCGCAGTGATCCGGCAAAATCGATCTCGTTCGCGCCCGGTGTGAAAGTATAGACGTTTCCACTGTTTACAAAAATCACACGCCACACGTGCTAAATCACAGTCCAGCCAGCGCTCGCTCAGAAAAACTCACAGGGTCTCTTACGTTATTCTCTAAGACAACTTGAAGGCGAAAGCCCAAGCGCCGATGCATTAAAGACGGACACATGACTTACTTTGTTTCACAATCTCCTTTGTTTGACATTCTCTTTATTTGTTTCATATGTTATTTCCGGATTTCATGCACACAATTCCTCATAGCCCTCATACTTCTCTTTAATTCTTCTTAATTCACTTTAATTCCTCTTAAATCATTCTGATTCGTCTTAAATGACTGATTTCTCTTAATTCACTTTACAGTCGTTTTTTCCCACTCATTGCTCTTACTTCTTTTAATTACTCTTAATTCCCTTTACTTCCTCTTAATTTGCTTTGATTCCGCTTAATTCGCTTTGTCATCCTTCTTAATTTCACTGCCTTCGATTCGCCTGAGTGGTCACGTAAATGTTTGGTACCTTTCGTGTCGCCGACGGGTTTTCGCTCAAGGACTTCGAAGGTCGACTGAACGATGAGACATATAAGGCTTTCGTCTTAATATACCCTTTTCAGAGGTCCGCGCCGACGACTGTCCGCCATTGCTTGCTCACGAAGCATGCGTCAGCATTCGGCGTGAACTCGGCTCAACTCGTATTGGAAACGAGCGCTGCGTCAGAGTTCACGCCGAATGTTGACGCATGCTTCGTGAGCAAGCAATGGCGGACAGGCGTTGGCGTCGACCTCTGAAAAGGGTATATTAAGACGAAAGCCTTAAATGTCTCATCGTTCAGTCGACCTTCGAAGTCCTTAACCGAAAACACGTCGGCGACACGAAAGGTACCAAAACATTTACGTGACCACTAAGGCGAAATGGAGGCAGTGAAATTAAGAAGGATGACAAAACAAAGGTCCGCGACAACGCCTGTCCGCCATTGCTTGCTCACGAAGCATGCGTCAGCATTCGGCGTGAACTCGGCTCAACTCGTATTGGAAACAAGCAATGCGTCAGAGTTCGGCAAGGAATCGGATCCAATCATACGCTTTGTGTCCAAGCAATGGCGACCACCAATGTGGCTTGATGAACGTTTGAAAGGTGTCTAATAACACACAAACAGTGCAATTAACGCGCCCTCGCACGCTTTTATGGAAAGGTGTATACGGCACGTGCCGTGCTCCATTGGCTTGACACAGATGTAGCACAACCTTCCCCGGTTATGACGCCAACGCTACAGGCGCCCGTGCAGTCGCGCAGACTTGACCGTCGCTAAACGCTGTGCACGCGCGTTCTTCACTTCTTCAGAAATGTCCCGCACCTTATACTTCGTTTCAGCTTGGGTCCAGACGCAGCCGATGCTACAGGCGCGAGCTGCGGGCTTTCAGCGTCCCTGCCAACCACACGCGCGCTCGTGCAGTGCAAGCACTGTTCAGGGCCACATGCTCGCGCTCGTAGCATCGGCTGCGTCTGGACCCAAGCTGAAACGAAGTATAGTGCGCTCCCTCACGTTGCACGCGAGCAATGAGCGGGAAATAAAAATAAAATTATAAAAAAGCCTAAAGGAAAGCATTGTTAGAGTTTTGATAAAACGCTATACTTGGAGCACTGTGATGTTTTTAATGTTTTTTACGCTTTATTAGCGTTGATGGGCAGATACTGAAAGACGCTTACAAACCACTTCCATGTTCACAAAATCACAGCCCAGACTGCTATGACGTTTCGAGGTTTCCAAAAGTAAGCAAAGCACCCGCCATACGCAACGCTGAGGACCGCACTAGCCAAAATCTTTTTGTTTACAAAATGCTGGACGGTGATGATCGCATTGCTCATTATGAGATATTCAAAGCTCAGCACGCACATGTTCGTCGATTCCGAAAGCGAGTAAAGCACGCGCCGTACGTACAGGCGCTGAATATGTCACCACGGTAAGAAGCTATTTTTTATCTACGAAAGTGACTCGTGCATAACCTGACGCTAGTCATTACAGGCTCGCATCTAAAGGCTGAACTAGTGCCACTTAATAAGCTATGCTTCAAAGTAACGACACTTGACCATATTGTGGCTTAAAATCAAGGTTGAAAGTTATCTGAAGCTTCATCTGAAATCACAGGAAACGCTTTTCCGTCCTCCAGAAATGTTTAAACAGTTCGCGACAGAGCAAAGCAATATTACATGAGCTTCTTAACACCTAATATAATGCTGAGGAAGTCACACTTGGGGATCATGACAATCGGCAATTGCGTCTGCTCTCCACGAGCACCAAAATGGCGGCGCCCACGACAATGTCGGGGAACAGAGTGCCGATACTCTAAGCGCAGTCATTTAATAACTCTAGGCTGAACAATGTGGAGCAAAGATTAACAGCAAAATTCGCGCTGAAAAACTAAAGAAGGTAAATTGATGTGTGTATGTTCATACAGCCTGAACTTAATCTGTCTCAATGGGCGACTTGTCTCTCAGCTGTATATGAGCGCTTTAGCCAATGCGGTACAACCGCTAGCCTGGGGTCCTTAACGTGCACCACGCAGTAGTGATACACGACCGCACGCCGGTACGATGCTCATCCAGATCGAAACGGGCAGGGGTGGGCATTGAAGCAAAAATTACTTACAACACGCCGCTGCGTATTCGTCGGAAACTAAATTCTTTGCGAAAAACAAGCGATGAACACCGCCAAAGCCAATTTATGATGTCAAGGCGAAAGTTGCGTGAGCGACTTCAGCACACAAATGACGCACTTGCAAACGCTGAAAAGTCGAGTACAAACCAACGCACAACAACATCAGCAAATAGGGTGTTCACAAAACGCGTTTGAATGGTTACGAACGTAGTTCCAACTTCGGGGACTGTCGGAATTCGGAGGCAATTTTTTACTATATTGCTGGTGCTCCGCGCAGGTCGTTGGCCCCTGCCGGTAGTGGCGGACGCCGAGCAAACAAAATCTAGCTCGCCTAGGTCGGCGGCGAACAGCCCGTGACCCGAACTCACCCCGAGCGCTCGGCCTCCCTTAGCATTTGCGAGGATTGTACTCATTTGTTCCGCAAAAAGTCTGCACCATCTATGAAGAAAAGGCTAGAATAAATCGCGGTTGAATACTCCTTAAGCCGAATAGTTTTGACAGAGAATATACTCGAGTGAATTGCTTCGCTATTTTAGAGCGCAGCTCTTAGGCGCCCGTTTCCGGCTTGAGCGGCGTCACCGTCGCCATCGGCGTAACCGCAATGTCACGTGACCGCCCCAATGTCACGTGATCCCCAGTCCGCCCCCCCCCACCGCGCCTTCTTCCCCTCCTCAAGAGCTGCGCTCTAATTCGGCGTTACAGGGAGTTGTAAACTGCTTTTATATTTCTTTTCTGCAGGATAAAAATTTACCACTACTCTTTTCGGCTATGCAAAGTAGCACCTTCCTTACATGTATTAATTGTCGGGACTATTTAGGAAACAAATGCATTTGCTCTTAAAACTTCACGAAACTACAATATTAGTTATCAGAGAGCATATAAGATTGAGTGTTTTTTTAAATTTGACATACCATGAACTACTCCCATTGTCATTGTTATCCAGGTGATGTCTGGAGCAAAAGCGGAAGATATCATTCCTATGGAGGTAAGGACAGCACCACTGACCATAACAGAAAGCACAGAATATCTTCGGGCAAGTGGACTGGAAAATACACCTATAAATGTAATCGTTATGGTAATCAGTCGTATACTTAGCTGCTTACTTTCGGGAAATTTTACCGTACACTTGAAATATGCATTACAGAAACACATATCTTCTCCCGTTGACACTTTATTGCGCAGGCAAGACCAATTGCACGTTGAAAGTGGGTAGTAGGATGTCGCCCTGCTTTTTAGAACTTATGTGACACTGGTTCACAGTCAGCATCATAAACTGCACCCGAACTGTTTTGTTTACATCTTGATCAAACGTAAAACGTCTATCTATATTGACGGCTAGCTAAAGTTTTTATTACTTTATTTATTATATGCTACTGCTGAAATAATTAGGTGAATGCTATTTAGTAAATTTTAGTGTACTATATCGTTAATGAGACCACTCAAATAGTTTGTTTCAATCATATTGTTAACAAAAATGACTTTTAGAAATATTTTTTTTTTAAATTTTACAGTCAAGCTTTTTTATTTTTTGGACTAATGTGAAATAAATTGCTTTTGCGTAAAATGGCTCCAATCGAGACTGTAGCACCAAGAAATTAAGAACAAAGTTGAATTTCGCAACAGATTTTCAATTGAAATTACGGAAATAATCCCGTCCAAAATTTAAATGACAAAACACAAAAAAATGCCGGAAAAAAAGGACCTAGGTAACTGTAGTATTTAAATTTTTCACTAGTTCTATACACACTACCTAGATGGCGCCACTGTTCCACCATTGCGCCCGTGTTATCAGGGTTGCATCCCCGTGGCGCTCAACCCCACGTTGTTGACCGTTGAATAAAGAGAGTACGCTTCAGCCACCGACCGTATCGGACGTCCCATTCCTTCCAGGGCTCCCACGCCCTCGGCCTCACCTGTCACCACTTCGGCATGTAAGAACCTCGTCTCTTCCGCAGGCCCACGCAGGCACTGCTCTTCTTTATTTTCACGGGAGGCCGAATTTTCATTTGCTACATTTTTGGCGACGAGCATTTACAGCAGTAATCCTAATGAAGTTTTAGGGAACCGTTTGCATCTTCGATCTGTCTCGCCGTGTCACGATACGTTTGCCAAAGGCCATGCGTAAATTGGTCTCGATTTGACCACAAACGTTCTGCTCCGCTCGCAGAAAGAGGAAGAAGCGGCTGGCAACATGAGCGAAATTATTATTCTTTGCATGCACGTGGGGGAAATCATAAATCTATGACATGTGGACGAACATAATAAACGAAGATTATTACAAAAAATGTATTATACTAGGCCTACATTTGCTAGCGAGGCTCACGTTCTCCCTGAACGGCTCGTAACCGCGATTGGACGAGGGAGAAGGGGTTAACCGTGATGTCTTCTGCCCCCTGTTTCCTACGAGGAAATCTGGGTTCGAGTACGCTTGGCTTTATGATTTCTTAGGTCTGTCTTTTGTGTTTGCTTTTATGATAACGTTGAAGCCACACAATTTAAACAATGTTCCCACGCAGCAGGAATTTTGGCCAAGCATTGGCCAATGGCCAAAGAGTGGCCCTTCACCGGCTAATGTTTGGCCGATTTCTGATGGCCAGTGTCCATTGGCCAATGACCAGAGAAAGGACAGTCATTGGACAATTTCTGGCCACTGTCTGGGGACTGGCTAAAGGACCATTGCCAGCCACTGGCTAATGATTAGCCACATGTGTGCTGCCTGGGTTGAATCTTTGTGGGCAACCTGAGAACCAAAAACATCGGACCACGTTGCCTGCATGATAAACCGTCTGGTCATTTTCACCACGACGGGGCCAAGTGGCCTTAGGAGCGGCGCTACGCCTGTGAATAAAGGCGGGCGCAGAGGATGCGCAAAGGGATTTTTGCGTCGCGGCGCCAGCTACGACAGTTAAGAAATGACTGCGTGTTGTTCGACCAGTGCTTCCTGCCATTCGCCTTCAGGAGCTTCCTCACTTTCCTCACGCCACCTTTGCGCTTCCAGAAGAACCTCGGTGAGAGCAGCCGCTTACAATGTTATACATTATTATGACAGCAATAGGCTCTTAGTGGCACACTTTGCGGTCTAGCGCTGTCGACCGCCCTCCATATCGACGCGGGTCCTTTTTAGCACCCCGCCAAAACATGTAAGGGGCCGGTGATAACAAGAGAACAAAGAGAACAAGCAAGATAGCATGTATGGTCATGCATGGTATCAAGGTAGCAAAGATGGTCAGTAAAAGTTCCCACGGGCAATCTGGCAGTGTACTAAGATAGGTGGACATGTGACCCTGAATTAGCACAAACTCGAATTCTCGGAGATAAGCAGATAAAACTGCCTTGCAATTTTACCACTCACCTTGTATTAGAAAGCAAGGGGAAAGCAAGTGTGTTAGTTCCCCGTCAATGCAGCTGACATATTGAGTTTTATTTTGTAGACGAATAGCCAGAAAGATGGTATTAATAGTGTATGTTTGTTTAAAAAAACATTCATTTGAGAGGGCACTTCGTCTTGTCTACTTTTTGTCAATATTTATTCCGCGCTTTTTCTTTTTAGCGCGTGTGACTAATTGTACTGAAGTGACGTACGATAACACGCTCCCGCCCTTACGCAGAGAGCTAAAATGCTCTCTACGTAATACAGCCTCATTGGTTAAAAAAACGCTATAAAAGTTTCGTCCGATGTATTACTCAGTTTAATACGAAACGCCTATGCGGACTCTATGGTACGCGCTCGTACCTTTGCCTTTCATTCAGTCCATCTGCTCCAAAATGACACCTTAACGGCTCCGACGTCGCACCTCAGCTCTCGCTTTGTTTCACCTTACAAACTGCGTAAGTGTTCACAATTTTTTTTTTTTGCCTAGAAGAGAGCTTTGTTTTTAGGATGTTTTACTCACCGCCAATGTCTATCATAGTACCCAGCACGCAGACCGGCCACGACGCCATGCCACGATCCACCTTGAACTCGTTCATGAGTGCCGTGTAGAAGAACCCAGACGATCGGAAACTGGATATCTCAAAAAATGCCAAAACCGCGGCAAGAACGGCTACATGCCACGCGGTGTCCATTGATCCTCACTTGTCCACTTCCGGTTTTATGTGCTCCTACAAAGGGAAATCATGTACCACCTTACAATTGTAATGACGTTTTGAAATTCGATGCCATTGTACCATAACTTGGAAGCTTTCTTACCGATGTTTAAGAGAGTGTTCAAGACGTGTCAGCGCAACGCAGACCATCTGTATGACTTCACAGTGCCAGCGAGAAGAAGACCTTCCCACTTGGTTCCAGCTAAAATAGCTGAACTAGAAAAACAAAAGAGGACATCTATAAGCTGAAATAACAAAAGAAGAGCCAGGTTTAAATTATCTTGACGTTCATAAAATCCATTAAACTAGCTGTGGTGTTCCGTTCATTGCTTTGCCGCTGTTTATAAAAACACAGTCAAGTCGTTTATACAGTAAATGTTTTCCTCAAAACTCTAGTCAAATTGTTCATGCGAAAAGTACGCAGCGCAGAGGAAAGAAAGCACATAGAAAGCATCAAATGATTGGCAAACGGGGATTAAAGATTAGTTTAGGTAATATGTTTGTTCGTAAGATTTGATTTTAATCATCTTAAAATAACTGGTTTGATTTAAATCACGATTTAAATTATGATTTAAGTCATGATTTAAATCTTCTTGGTTTTTATTTTCCACCCTGCTTTTCAATAAACAACTTTTAATAGGTAAGTTTAGAGGTATAGATTCAGATAGGAAATTTCTGGGCAGTATCAAAAACAGGTAAATCAACCCACAAAACATGAGGCGCATGCATGGAGGAAGAAACATTTAGGTGATGACTCTCTGTCCGACGCGGCGACCATATCATGTTCGGCGCACCGAACGCTTCAGTCGCACGGGGATAGATGGCGCCCGAGTATCGGGTCCCTCCCAAACCAACCGCTCCGGTTGTTTCTCACAGTGGTGGTCCCGCATTCCACCGCTCACCGCTTCTTGTTGTACCCACGGTGGAAGAAACACATTTAGGTGATGACTCTCTGTCCGACGCGGCGGCCACATTATGTTCGGTGTACCAAGCGCGCTTCACTCGCACGGGGATAGATGGCGCGCAAGTATGGGATCCTTCCCAAACCGACCGCTCCGGTTGTTTCTCCCAGCGGTGGTCCCGCACTCCCTCGCTCACCGCTTCTTGTTGTACCTCACCGCCGCCACGCCGTCACCAAGTCGCCAGAGTCCGTAAATCTGTATTATCTTCCTTCTTCTTCTTCTTTGGGTCAAGGCTCACCTTCGTGTACGATGGTGGCACCTGTGATCAACACAGCACCAAAGCAAAACACGAGGCCAGCCACTGGCCGCACACCACACCACATCACCACACCGCGAAGAAGGCGAGCACGCTACGCCGCCGAAACCGTGGCCGCCGAGGAGGGACCTCATACCTCAGCGCCCTCCGCGGCGGTGCGGAGCTAACTACTCATGGTTCGAGGCTAGCTCCGAACACAATCTAGTCGCTCGCTCCCCGCGGGAAAAGCGGCCAGAGTCATTGCCTAAATGTGTTTCTTCCACTAGGGCGCATGCAACATTTTACGGCGTTAAATGACAACACTCAATTTAGGGTCGTTTTAGATGCGGAGCATCTCTCTGCTCAGGTCTATGTCCCGCGGCGTCGGCGTCGGCGTCGTCCGCACTCACACTACGCATGCGCAGCCCTCCTCGTTCCCTCTCTCCAAAGCTGCGCGTTACTCTCTCCGCTCTCTCTCTCTCTCTCTACCAGCTGCGTGCACTTCGCGTGCGTTCGCTTCTACTCACACTGCGCGCGCAGCGCGCTAACTCTCCTCTAGGTCTCCTCTCCTTCAAGTGCGGGAATATAAGCAGCGGTAGCGCGCTGCGCGCGTTCCCCCGGAAGAGTGAAAGGAGGATGAATTTTGGGCGCGCGGGTCGCAGCGCCACGCCAGAGCTTTCCAGTGGGGTGGGCTTCCTCAGCAACTCTGCGGCTAGTCGTCATGCTGGCGTTTCTCGGCCGCTCGCGTCCGAGAAGCCTGCAGCAGACGCTAGCAGCAGAAATCAGTCAAGAAGGGAATAAATTAATTACGATCCGCGATGCTCCGCATCACCCCATGGTTCCCCTCAGGAAGATGGTGTAATTTTTAGGTTTGATTTTTCTATCGATGCGCAAACTTGCGCTAGCGGTTCCGCTCACCGCACGTAAACTGTTCAACTATAGACGATTTAAACACGCGCCGGATGACAGCCGCCATTGCTCACCTTATCTTGTCTTACCGCATTACCGAGCCACTCAAACGGGCATTGGCCATATCGGTGGCTCGGAAACGGGAAGCCATGCTCCCGCGAGCATTGGCCTCCACAAAGGCCAATGCTGGGCGGAAGGACACAGTAGTATGTCAAACGGCAATAACCTGACCTGCTGTGGTAATGGTCAAGTGAAGTAAACCGTAAAAGGGAAATGAAAACAGAAGGCCGGATTTGGTGGCGCCCGTGCACAGCTGTTTAAAGAGGAGGCACTCACGATCGAATGACGTTTCAGCAAACGCCGACGTTTCACCGAATAACACTTTAGCGAATAGTCGGCCGCCGGGAAGCGGGTTTTAGGGGTGGGCCAAGTGGGCTGACATTTTTGCAATGAGCTGCCGCAGACTGCCGCCGCGCAGCGTCGTAGCGCCGTGAGGGGGGGGGGTTAACACGCGCCCTCCGTTTTTGCTAAAACGTCGATTCTCTAAAACGTCGCTGTTCGCTAAAAGATCATTCGCTCCTGTGACATGGACCCGTTTAAAAGCGTCTACACTTTGTTTCAGCTTGAGTGCAGACGCATTCGACGCTACGAGGCAGTATTCCAATCGAGGAGCGTCGTAATCCGCCTTTTGCAAGATCCGACTGCTCGTGCGCCGAAACCTAACGGCAGTTTTCGGAACCATCGTGGTTGGCCTCGACTGCAGACCGAAGGTTCCAGACGAACGCGCGCCGAACGAATTTTCTCTGTCAAGCCTAATGCCCACGTCGTGTGCCGCATATAATTGTTTTTCCCGTGCCACTCCTAGCACCAACCAGGGTTTTTTTCGTTTTCCGTCGGTGAAACGTGACAGGCAGTGCCGAAAAGCTTGGATAAGTGCCTGTGAAGCGTCAGTGTGAAGACGGGAGTCCATGGCTGCCGTCATCGTCGTCCTGGCTCTGCAGATTGCAATCTTGTGCAAGGTACGTATCTAAATAATACATTGCCGAGCGTGTTCCAGCTTAGCAGGTACTTCTATGCAGACCAGTGCCGGCACCGCGTCAGTAGAATTGTGGGCATGTTCGTTAAGCGTGCTCGAATGCGAGAACTGGGGCCCCAATCTGGACACTCGCCGAGAAACACGGCGAGAAATCCGGCGGCTCTGATTGGCCGGCGCCAAGGTCAAATGCGGAGTCGGCCAATCACGGCCGCCAGATTTCTCGCCGACTTTTTCGCCAAGTGTCAGAATAGGGCCCCTGGTTCATTATGACTTGCTAGTACGGAGCCTGGCATGATATTGCCGCTCGCAGGGACAAGAAAATAACGCTCGGTCACGGACATCTAGAAGGTTCCCGTTTATTCTTGCCCCAGACGTAGCCTCTATCATTCTCCTGCTTTCTTGTTCTAGAAAGTGCGTGTTCATTCTCACTGCGAGCGCGCGACGCTCGAACCTTCGTCCGCCGAATCTGTCGAGATTGTGACGCATTCTAGATAAGAGGCCGCCAGGGACCTTCGTTGTTCCTTCGTTTGGCGTTGGAAGCGCGCTCCGCTTTTTTGCATATAACTTGCCAGCTGCGAGTCGGTGGGCAGCTCAATCGAACGCGGCACTTCAGTTCAGCCGTTCGCCACGGCAAAAAAGCTCCCTGGAGTAAACTCCTGCCCTGGGGGCTGCATTCTGCCCTACGACTATAAAACAAACTAAGCACTACGGAAGATAAAATGCAGCTAACAACACGCAGGTGGTCGGTTGTGGCGTTCAGTCGAGAGCCGTCTGCACTTGGAGGCCAACCAAATTGTTTCTCGGTCGCGCTCGTAGAGATGGCGCCACAGCGCAACGCAAAAGGCGAATTGAAAGTCACTGATCATTTTTTTAAATTTAGAATTGGTTAGCGATGATAGAACACATACAAAGATATGTAAAACACAATGATAGTGCGCTTTCCAGTTTGTCTAATTGGTCCCATCAGCTTGAAGCGTCGGCCGCGTCCGTATATAAGGCGAAACGAAGTATAAGGTGCACAGCAACGCATTCTTCACATGACGGATTTGAACCGACGAATCAAAGCTTATTGTATTGCGATGTTGTTTGCATGGAACATTGTTTCATTTTCCGCGCGAGCGCCGAACTTTTTTCTGTCCTGCGAGGGACGCGAGGCTGTGTTTGGGCGCTTCGGGCATACGGAGGAGGACCGGTAGCGCACGTCCAAGTTGAACGTTTTCTCTGAAAAGTCGTAAAATGCTGCGCTTGTCTTTTAGTATATAACCGGTACGCGAAACGCTCACGCATTTCTTCGATATTCAGCGTAGTGGCAGCAGCGATTTCGGCCCATTTGTTCTGGCACAATTTCGCACATTAATCGCTTATTTTCAGATTACGCTCGTCGAGCCTTATCTCTCCAAGACAATATATCAAGGCGGACTGATTTTCTGGTTTAGGATGCCGCCCAGAAAGCTTCTATTTGAAAGTATACATTTAAACAAGAAAAAAAACAGGGCGTAAATTAAACAAAATAGCAAACGACCACACAATATGTGCCGCAATTGACAGCGTGAGCTGCCGCGCTATTGAAAGACGTTTTAAAAGACTTACTTTCAGTTGATGTGCTGTAGGATAATTGCTTTGGGAGCTCTGATGTTAGTAGAATAGTTGCGGGAGATGAGCTTTAAATGTGTGCTTTTGCGGAATTCGCTTTAGAGGTCCTTTTGGCCATAAAATAACACTTAGACGTGATTTTTGTCGTAATATTCCTATCGATCGTAGTTTGCTTGATTGCTCTTTGTAGACCCAACAGAGAGCTTTCCAAAAGCGAGACACGATGTCGGCTGTGGCTTCGGTTTCGTAACTCCCGCTGTCCCGCTGTGTGGGTGGTGGTGAGTGGAGGGGGCACGAGTAGGAGAGAGCGATAGCACGGTAGCACGGCTGGTGGGCTCGCCGCAGATGACGTAGCTGTGGGACGGGGTGACAGCGGTGAGGAGTGAGCGATGACGCGGAGGCAATGAGGTTGCGTAGTGATCACGTGGGTGTGTGCAAAGAGGTACCTCCGGAGTTCGCCGAAAAGAGGAACTAAAGCTGCCACCCGTAGAGATAATTATCAAAGTACATTATTACAAAAGGTATAACATTTCGCGTCTGGTATTGACAAGAACAACCGCCAGAAAAAGGCACTAACAGCTGGGGCAGCTGTTAGTGCCTTTCTCCGGCTGTTGTTTTAAAAGTTATAGCCAGCCGGCAACAGCCAGGCGGCGCCGGCAGAGTGAAAGCCCACGGTCGTACCCTGTCTCGTTGTAACTTGGCAAAGGGTGAACGATAAGCCCCATATTGCGTGCCGACGGCTTCGAAATGCGCGACGTATACCAGCGCAACGCGCACACATATTGGAGCACGACGCGGCGAAAAGCCTGATACTACTTAGGAGTAGAGGCGCGCTCCGGTGATATATAGTTACGATCCCATTGGCCCGCCAGGGCCGTAGCTCCCGTTGTACTGGCATGTTACGCGATCACGGCTTCCTGGGATACCCAGTATTTCTTGCTTCAGACGCTAGGCTAAGCGGCGCCACCAGAGTGTAAGCTCACGTTTGAACAATGCAGCCACGACTCCAAGGGATACCCAATATTTCTTGCTTCAGTCGCTAGATAGCGCTGACCCAAACAGCATTGCAGGTTGCCTATAGGCATCCTGCGTTGGCCAGGAGGCGCTGCGAAAAATTACTTGTTAGGACTTGTTTTGGGTAGTACAAACTTGAGCGACTCAAACTGCCACACATACGGAAGCGTGCCTGCTCTGGCGCGGAACACGATAAAGAGGCAAAAAATAAAAAAAATAAAAATGCTCACGCAGCCGAAACACAGGCCAAAGCTACGACGATAAGAGCATGAATCAAGAAACGCCGTATCACGCGTCCCAAGGAAACATAAAGAGGAAGAAAAAACAAAAAACGTCGGGACGCCAGTCGTTCTAACGTCACCCCTTAGAGATACGAGACGCGTACCCTAGCGGTGGTGGCATGAATCCGGAACTTTCGATTGTCTTGTGGCGTTGAATGTAGCCGATTTCGGACGTCTAAGGGTGTTTTTCCGTTCTTCTGCACTACGCAGAAGGAAACAAATCAACGCGAAGGCGCCACAATAGTGGGAGTCCCAACCAGGTGAGCTTGTACTACCCAAAACGAGGGCGCCACAGTTTGTTCAAAGCTTCAGCGCAGGAGGCCCATTAAACACCTTATTATAACGAACGTTACTATAGACCCCTGTCAAAAGACGGCCCTCTGTTGGCAGCTGTGAAATCCGTGTTCAATGGCGGACTAAAACCGCAACCTCACGGCACACTTTACGCGTTTGGTTGGTTTAGAAGGCAGAAACCACTGATCTCAATGACAATTGCTGGATCGCGTTTGCCCGCTCCGCGAATGCGGTCACTGGCGGCCATCTTTAGGTAGAGTTATATCACCTCTAGCCAAGATACAGCTGCTGCAGCCACTGGGCAGCCGCCATCATCCATCCATGTCAGATGGCGTTTTGGCAGTTGTGGTGGCAGGCTGCCATCAAAATAGCGTGGGTGATATTCCGTGATTGATTGAAATTGTTTGACGAAACATGTTTTTGAAACCCGGCGTGAACGGTAGCCCGGTCTTTGAGGACCCGGTAAAAGTTTCACGAAATCGCGCAGCACCGGGGAAAAGCAGCACAGCACGCATCAAAAGTCGCATCGAAAGAAGCATCGAAAGCAGACGCCGCTACGGAATCTGCTTTCGATGCGAGCTGCGCTGCTTTTCCCCGGTGCTGCGCTTTCGTAGAACTTTCGCCGGGTCCTCAAAGACGAGGCTACCGTTCACGCCGGGTTTCAAGAGTCTGCTTCGTCGAACAACTTCAATCAAGGACGAAATATCACCCACGGTACAGTGTACTAGATCCACGGCTTTTTTATGGTAGCCTGCCGCCATTGCGCTGTCCGCCATATTACAATGATGGCTAGAGATGATATAACTCTACCTAAAGATGGCCGCCAGTGACCGCATTCCGGTCCATAGGCGGAGCTGGCCAAACGCGATCCAGCAAATAGACATAGAGATCAGTGGCGAGAACACACCCACTGGAAAAGGTGATGTGCGCAGTGATGTAGCACTTTCAACGCAGTTTGATTGGCTCGTCGGCTCGTGGCGTTGGCCGCGCTCTAACGTTCGCTATGTGATGGAATGACTTGCACGTTCAACGATGTCAGTTACGCCGCCATTGAGCAGTGCTTCCTAATTTCTACTATTCGGCACGTAATCCTCGAAAGGGGTCTGTTTACTCCTCCGAATGGGCCATATCAAATAAGAGTGACCCTTTTTGTTTTGCTGTATTTTGCGTATTTTTCGTAAGAACAATTTCGGCAGCGTTTGAGTAACACACTGTAAAGAAGAAAAGCATTTTTAGAGCGCAGCTCTTAGGCGCCCGTTTCCGGCAGGAGCGGCGTCGCCGTCGGCGTC